>JAPKLW010000064.1:334792-378941 GCA_026898455.1 Plectranthus barbatus | reverse complement strand
AACACTTAATCATATATGCTTTCAGTATACAATCCCAACAGTAACAGCAGCAACCTCAGCAGTTCCCAGCTTCTCAATTTCCTCTCGGAGCTTCTTCACCTCTGCAGCCACATCGAATTTCGACTTTGTCTCCACAGCTTTGACTGGCATCTGTCTCTCAGTTGGCCATTGATGACTGTTCAGTGCCATGTCTGCTAGCAACCTCATACTTTCTCCTCCACTCTTCTTCATCAGGATCCCGCCAGCAGATGCATCCACCATCTCCTTCATATGAGGATTCAGACCCTCATAGAAATGACAAACCTGTATCTCGAGATCAATTCCATGTCCAGGGCAGAGTCGCAGGAGCTCCTTGTATCGTTTCCAAGCTCCATGCAGGGATTCATCATACAGCTGCTTGAATGTAGTGATGGCAGCTTTCCTCTTCAGTAGCAGGCTCGGTGGGAAGTAGTTGGTGAGGAATTCTGCTCGTAGCTCCTCCCATGTCCCGATTTGGCTTTTGTCAAGCCCAGCATACCAAGACCTTGCCTCGTCTCTGAGTGAGAATGCGAAGAGGCGCATCCTAATGACGTCCTAGGGGACTCCATTCTGCTTTATCGTATCGCACACCTTAATGAACAAGTTGAGGTGGGCGTATGGATCTTCCATTGCTCTCCCCCCAAACTGATTCTGCGGCACCATCTGTATCAGCCCTGTGCGCAGCTCAAAATTGTTGGCGTTGATGCCAACCCTGAATCCTGCTTCCTCCTGCTGTGGTAAAAATCGGTCGAGAATAGACCTCTGTGGGACCACCACCTGTGTGTTGCTCAGCTCCGCCAATCGTGCGGCTTGCTCTACCTGAATAGCTTGGGCAGCAAGAAGTTGCTCTCTCATGTTTTGTATATCCTGTAGCAGCTGTCTCTGTTCTTCTGGTGGCATGTTTTGAAACGGGGCTTCCGGATTTGCTTCCATCTCAAAATTCAGCTTCTTTCCCTTCTTTCTGTTGTTTCTGCAGGCTGCTTCAATCTCAGTTATAAAGGGCTCAAGTGTCTTCCCTTTGTTCCGCGTGTTCATGCACCTGCACAGAAAACGAGGGAGGAATTAGATGATCCCGGCCGTGGTGGACGCTTTTGTCTCGGCCGTTTTGAGATTCAACTCGGCCGGGACAGACACTACTCTGCAAAAAATCTCAAACGAAAGAAAACACAGCAACAGACCCAAAGGCAAAGAAAAATAATACCAAACTCGAAAATAAAAAGAAAAATTAAGAAAATACAACCCAATCCAGAAGTTCTTCAAACAATCCAGTTATGACTCGCCGTCTGACTATCCCCGGCAACGACGCCAATTTGATCGATGCTAAATCTGCATACAAATTATAGCATATGACAAATGAATTTATAAGTACCCGAAGGTTGTCGAACTCACAGGGATAGTGCAATGAAGGGATTCATGTACTGAATATGGTTTTTGAAACCTTTGTTTGGGTAATTCAAAACAGAGATTTTTGGGTTTTTCAGAACAATTAATTTAAAGAGATTAAAATAAATATTAAAATGCACCGATTCTAGGGAAATCTACCAATCTGATCAACATGCAAGAAACAAATATTCTAACCAAGAAAAGATATTTTGGTGGAAAATCTATTAATGTGGAATTAATTCCTTGGTCGGGCAATTAAAACCTAAATTACTAATTAGTGATTTATCTCCTCTCGGTCTCAAAATACACCAATTAATCAATTTCATAAAGATTAGATTTTTCCTACGAAGGAATTCTTCTTGGTCGGACAGAAAATCAAAAGTATTAAATCCTAACTTCCTATTACTAACCTTCACCTCTCGGTCCTTCGATTAATAACTAAAACCTACCTCAATCTTCATCTCTCGATCCTTCCATGAAAATCGATTTAAAACAAAACATAGGATTTAAACCAATTTTTAGGGTTTGAACAATTGAATCTAAACATGCATCACAGATGGAGAAACCCTAGAACCTGTTTAGGGTTCTAGCCTAACATATTAAAGAAAGACATTGCAGGGAAAATTAAAGATTGCATTAAAAATAATAAAGGTTTGACAAAAATTAAAGAGGAATTCTCAAAAACATAAAGTGAAAACAGAAAATTAAAGCAAAAAATAACAACTGAATGATAACTAAAAAGAGACAAAAGAGAAGGGGACTAATTCTGAGCTATTCAAGAGTTTATATAGTAATAGGGTTGAGGCCTTGGATGGTAGGAATTTCCTTCTTGAATTGATGGCTTCAAAAGGAATGATTTTCTTGGTAGAAACTTCCCTTTTGGGTTCTTCATTGCTTCCAAATTGATGTGTAACTTGAATCCCAAGCAATTCTCGCACAAATTATGTGGAAAAATCCCCGAAATTCGCCAAAAAACTTCGCCCCGGCTGAGATGGCTTTCATTTCGGTCGAAACAGAGACCATTTTCGCTACTTCCGACCCTTCTGCGCAGTCTCACGGTTTTGGCCATAACTTTCACTCCCAAGCTCCGATTGACCCGATTCCAGTTGCGTTGGAAAGCTAATTCAAAGATCTTTCAAATAAAATGCTCCATTTGCTCAGATTCCATTGATGGAAGAAGTAGTGACTGTTCCTTTGAACATCTGCTGCTTTCGGTACAAGTTTTCCATTGGATTTGACCTAAAACATGCGAAATCTTACCATGGCAAGCATAACACCCTCTAATAAATACTCATGCTCAATTTATTCAAGAAAACAAGCTAAAATGCATAAAAGAAAAGAAAAAACAATGCGATAAGAGAGTAGAAAAATGAGCTTATCAGGTTTCCAGAGAGAATGGTCTATTTATAGACCCAGGGTTTCAACCCTAATGGGCTACTGGGCCTTTTTTGAGAATATTTATTTTGGGCCAGTCCTGGGACCTAATGCAAATAATAAAGTGGGCCTATAATTAATTAACTCCCATGTCCACAACCCAAGACATAATTAATTAATTAATATTAATTCTTTTTCACCACATAATTAATACTGACCTACCCCTTTATTACCACGTTATGAGAACGGGCTGCATTAATTGAGAATCCCCATATTTAAGGTTAGCGAACATCCATTAATTAATTGGAGCTTCTGACAAGCTCTAACTACAATTAATTAACATCTTATTATTCCTGAGTAGTATCACTCAATCCTTATCACTCGTGCCTGAACTTAATCAGCCTGCAGGACTTTGGCACGAGGAATGTCATTGAGCTCCTCAGGGAATGTCCCCATCCTATTACTCGGATATGGTTACCTAAACCCAGTCTCAGGCGGTACTACACGAACTGCTGTTACCCAAGATGCAGATATACGAGCACATTACTTAAGCTCTCCACCATGGCAAGTCAAAGCAACAGTGAACCCGTGCAAACCCCTGAACCTTCGTTAGGGTTAGGACTCAATCAATATAAAGAGATCTTGTATTCGCTGATGTCAGACAGTCGAATACATCTCACTGCGGTCCATCAATATGCCACCCCTGCGTACCAACATGTCAAGTAACCAAGACAGACTACTTATTCCGACAATGCCGCAGCCATCCGAACAGACGTATCGTCATACGCTGTCTCGGCTGTGATCAGGTTTATGTCTCACTAGGTCAAGTGATCATACTGACTTCTGCGATCTAAACCACGCCGTATGATCGTCCCTATCGGTAAGACAAGAGGTACCATTGTTCATACATGTAAGATTGTTAACAGATATGAGAAATAATCCGTTGTATACTCATTATAATAAATGCTTTCAGTATACAAAACCCATCAATCTCCCACTTATACACAAAGCATAACTAAGCTATTACAGAGTATACAGTCTGACTATCTAGCCTGCTATCTCTTTAACCACTGTCAGTGGTCGGCATCCAACTCAGACCCAGCTCACGAATATGTCTTTCGTAAACATTCTGCGGCAAGCTCTTTGTAAATGGATCAACAAGGTTGTCCTTAGTGTCAATCTTCTTGATCAGCACATCACCTCTCGATACGATTTCTCGTATGATATGGTACTTTCTCTCTATGTGTTTGCTTCCCCTGTGAGACCGTGGTTCCTTTGAGTTTGCAACTGCACCAGAGTTATCACAATAAATTGTGATGCTCCTCGGCAAACTCGGGATCACGCCCAACTCTAAAAGGTAGTTCCTGAGCCATACCCCCTCTTTCGAGGCGTCGGAGGCGGCGACATATTCCACCTCTATGGTGGAGTCAGCAATGCATTTCTGCTTTGATCTCCTCTAAGCTACAGCTCCACCTCCCAAGGTAAACACATATCCTGAGGTCGATTTATTCTCATCCTGGTCCCCTTGGAAATCCGAGTCCGTATAACCCACAGGGAACAAATCCTCACTTTGATAAACTAGGCAGTAATTCCTAGTTCTCTTCAAATACTTGAGGATGTGCTTTACAGCAGTCCAATGCGCCTGTCCAGGGATAGACTGATATCTTGCTACCATGCCAACAACATAACAGATATCTGGCCTGGTACACAGCATCGCATACATGAGACTACCCACCGCTGAAGAGTATGGTACAAGACTCATCTCGTCTTTCTCCCGCTGTGTTTGAGGACACTGCCCACTAGAAAGACGAACGCCATGACGGAAAATTGGACAACTGGGACAATTAACCAAATCGCGGACCTAGGCACACATTGCAAGCCCAATAGCCCGCAAGAACTTGGCCTGACGAGCCATCACCGGCGAACTACCGCCGCCGGTGACTCACCGCCACCGTGAGGGCTCTTGGAATCGCGCAACAGCCATGCACGTACGTGCATGGTTGTAGCCCGTGATCCGCCTCCTCCGGCCGTTTCCCGTTTCACATGCCGCCGCCCCGGCTTGCCCCGACCGTTGCTCGAACCGCCGTTCACTCTTCTTCTTCATTATCGGCCTCTGTGACTCACCGGGATCGCGCAAGATCGGTATCGAAAGCTCGTGTGAACCATGCAAAAACCTAGGGTTTTCCCGAGTTCGGCCCGCGCGCCCAGCCCTGTCGCCGTCCAGCCCGCGTTGCCCAGCCTCCGATCCACCGCCGCACCACCTTGCTCCGCCTGCCAACGCTGACCGAGGGAGGGAGGACGGCTGCCGGCGCGCGCTTCTTGAACCCTAGGGTTCTGCCGCGTCGCGCGCGCTCGCGCCCCTGGCCGCACGCCGCCGCGCTCTACCGCCTCGCCTGCCGCCCCTCGCGTCGCCGGTCCCAGCCTGGAGCCGCCGCACCGTGCCTGGCCGGCCTGGGCCGCGCAGCCGTCGCCTGCATGCGTGCGCGCGCTGCGCGCGGCTGCGCCGCCGCCGCTCCTGGTCGTGCACCCTTCTGCCGTGCCCTGCCGCGTCTGACCGCCGTGCATGGCCTTCTTGCCGTGCCGGAGCTGTCATGCGTTGTGCGGCCTTCGTTCTTTGTGTTCTTCGTGTTCTTCATTTTCCATTTTACAGATTTTATTTTTAAATAAAAGATTACATTGAATAATCCTAATTACAATCTAAAAAAAATCTAAATCTAACCATGGATTTATCTCGTGGGTGAAAAACGAATCCATATAAAAGGGCGGATTAACCCGAGAACCACGAGGACGAAAAACATACAATCAATCCGAAACCATCCATTGCATGCAATCAATAATAATAATCATGCATAATCATAGGCAATATTATTTTTC
Organism: Plectranthus barbatus; assembly: GCA_026898455.1. Lineage (NCBI taxonomy): Eukaryota > Viridiplantae > Streptophyta > Magnoliopsida > Lamiales > Lamiaceae > Plectranthus > Plectranthus barbatus. The sequence continues at coordinate 373,292 of JAPKLW010000064.1, read as the reverse complement.
CGATAGAGCCAATTAATTTAAACCTGGCTCTGATACCAGGATGAAGGGATTCGTGAACTGAATCACGAAGTCCGTTTGCCAAGGATCGTTAATTGGAATATCAAAAATAAATTGCTATGCCTATGAACAATCCTAGCATGCTCCTATATTATTATGCATAATAAGGATTATGCGGAATACCTGGATTGATGAACTCTGAAGAACGCGTGCGCGGAGATGCCCTTTGATCTTTCCCACGCACAAATATTTAATTTCCTAACAGATTGAGGAAATAAATTTATGAAAATAATAATAATATTTTCGAAAACAAAGGAGAGAGAGAAGAAGAAAAATCCTCCTGATTTGATCTTCTGATCTGTATCCCAACTCCATCTGAAAATATGGTGAAGATTCTTTATCAGATCCCTTGCCAGGTTGAGAAGCAGAATTTCCTCCTCGTTCTCAGATCTAGTCGATCACCACAGCTCCCAAAACCTGGTTTGCTGTGTGCAACTTATGATCTTGTGGTGTGTTGAGATCTGAGGAACTGAGGCCTATTTATAGGAAAATACTGGACTCCTATTGGGCTTGAGTTTCATAGGCCAGACCAGGGACCAAAATGCAAATAGCAAATAAGGCCTATCAATTAATTAATTCCCATATTCAACCCAGAATATAATTAATTAATTAATATTGATACATTCCACCTGAGAATCAATATTGTCCTACCTATTTGCTACCACGTTTTGAGGTACGGGTTGCATGAGCTCGGTATATCCCCAAATTTAAGGTTACAGACATTTGTTAATTAATTTAAGCTCTGACAAGCTATTTAATTAATTAACATCTTATATTTCTGAATCAATCCACTCAAACAGATTCACTTATGCTTGAACTTAATCAGCCTGCAGGACTTAGCATAACGAACCTTTTGAGCTGTTCAGGGAATGTCACCATCCTATACTGGATGTGATTACCTAGTTCCAGTACCAGACAGTCATACACAAACTGCTATTACCCAAGATACAGATATACAAGCTCAACTAGAGCCTTTCACTGCAACTCAAAGTAATACACAATATGCATATACTTCTGTACCTTCATTTAGGCTTAGGATCTCGTCAAGCCATAGAGATCTAGATTCTTTTAATGTCAGATAAAAGAATCGATCTCGACTTAGGTCCTTATCAATGTGTGCCCCACACCAGCATACCAAGCCATCCAAGATAAGATGCTTATTACTGCGTATGCTGCAGCCTACACCGACAGTTTATCCTGGAACTGTCTCAGCTGTGATAACTATTTATATCTCGTTAGGTCAAACGATCCATATGATCTTCCGTGATCTTCTACATACCGTATGATCTCCCTATCGACGAGATAAGAGGATAGTTGCGTTTGCAACACATGTTTGTTAATTCAGACAGGAGATGAACATACAACATTTATGATTCCCAGTATACTAACCAATCGACCTTGTACATAATATACCAATCATAATGCTTTCAGTATATAAATCCATCAATCTCCCACTTATACTCAAAGCATTATACAGGTGCTTTCCAGAGTATAACACGTCTAAACTAATCTAGCTATTACATCAAACATTCTACGTGGATAGCTTTGCCCTCAGCCCAAAGTTACGTACATGCATCTCGTAGACCTTCTGAGGCAGAGCCTTTGCGAATGGATCTGCTAGATTATTTCTTGTATCAATCTTCTCTACTAGCACATCACCCCTTGCTACAATTTCTCGTATAATATGGTACTTCCTTTCAATGTGTTTTGTTGCTCTGTGAGTTCGTGGTTCCTTTGAATTAGCCACAGCTCCCGAATTATCACAGTATATCGTGATTGACTTGGGCAGCTTAGGAATCACGTCCAACTCCAGAAGGAAGTTTTGAAACCATACTGCTTCTTTCGAAGCTTCAGAAGCTGCCACATATTACGCTTTCATGGTGGAGTCCACAATGCACTTCTGCTTTGCACTCCTCCATGATATGGCCCCACCTCCCAATGTAAACACATAGCCAGAGGTGGACTTCTTTTTGTCTCGGTCTGCCTGGAAATCCAAATCAGTATAACCTACAGGGCACAACTCCTCACACTGATAGACGAGACAATAGTCTCTAGTCCTTTTCAAGTATTTGAGTATGTGCTTTACCGCGGTCCAATGCGCCTGTCCAGGGTTAGACTGGTATCTCGCTACCATGCCTACAGCAAAGCAGATATCTGGCCTTGTACATAGCATTGCATACATGAGGCTCCCCACGGCCGATGCATACGGCACGTTCCTCATTTCATCTTTCTCCCTTTGTGTCACTGGACACTGATCCTTGGAAAGATATATGCCATGTCTGAAGGGTAACAGACCTTTCTTGGCAGTTTGCATGATGAAACGGGCAATCACAGTATCCACATATGATCCTTGAGACAAGGTCAACATCCTGTTATTGCGCTCCCGCAATACTTTTACCCCTAGGATGTATCCTGCCTCTCGAAGGTCCTTCATATGAAACTGTTCGGATACTACCCCTTTATGCCCGACAATACTTCCACATTGTCGCCAAATAGGAGAATATCATCTACATAAAGTGCAAGGAACACCACGCTTCCGCTGACACATAGACGGTACACGCAACTCTCGTTTGAGCATTGTGAAAATCCATAGGATTTAATAACTTCGTCAAAATATAGATTCCATGACCGTGAAGCTTGTTTAAGTCCATACAGCGACTTCCTTAGCTTCCAGACCAAATGTTCTTCGCCCTTCTGCACATAACCTTCTGGCTGTTGCATATAGATTCCCTACCTTCTTCAAGGTACCCGTTTAGAAACGCGGTTTTGACATCCATCTGCCAGATTTCTAGGTCCTTATGTGCTGCTATGGCTAGGAGTATACAAATGGACTTAAGCATGGCTACCGGTGAGAAGGTCTCGTCATAGTCTACACCTTCTTTCTGACTATAACCCTTCGCCACCAGCCTTGCTTTGAAAGCTGTAATTTCACCATTCGCTCCTTTCTTTCTTTCTTTCTTTTGTATACCCATTTGCACCCTATGGCTCGACAGCCATCTGGCAAATCAGTTTTCTGGTATACATCCATAGCCGTAATGGATTCTATTTCATAATCCATGGCGATCAGCCATTTGTCTGCATCTTTATCAGATACCGCCTTGTCATATGTCCAGGGATCGGTATCATCAAGTCCATTTTCCGGGATCAAGTTAGAAGACTCTCCCACGAACATGTACCTTTCGGGTTGGTGGATAACCCTCCCACTGCGACGAGGCATCTGAACCGTGTCAGTAGTTGGCACAGTACGCACTGGTCCCATACCTTTCATTAGTGGCAGTGTTGGTATAGCCTCACCTGTTGTAGGTGGATTTACCATTACACTGGGCTTACCTGATGGAATTGCTTCTTTGTCCTCAAGCTCGTGGAGGACAATTTCACTCTTGGATATGTGGTTTCTTACATATTCGTCCTCCAATAATCTCGCGTTGGTACTGACAATAACTTTCTGATTCTCAGGACAATAGAAGTAACCACCTTTCGTTGGCCTGGGATATCCTACAAACAGCATCAACTTACACCTACTTTCTAACTTATCAGGTTCCTTTGTCAGCACATATGCTGGACAACCCCAAACCCTCACTCTGTTCAAACTTAGCTTTCGCCCATACCAAAGTTCCAGAGGTGTTTTAGGAACTGATTTAGAAGGTACCAGGTTAAGCAAATAGGCCGCTGTCTCCAAGGCATATCCCCAAAGCAAAATCGGCAAGCTTGCATAACTCATCATCGACCTGACCATTTCTAAGAGAGTTCTATTTCTTCTTTCCGCTACACCATTTTGTTGAGGGGTTCCTGGTGCAGTCCACTGGGATGTAATCCCGTTATCTGACAAGTACTGCAAGAACTCGTTACTGAGGTATTCTCCACCACGATCTGATCGTAGTGTCTTGATAGTCTTACCTAGCTTCTTTTCTACCTCAGTCCTAAACTCTTTGAATTTCTCAAAGCATTCAGACTTATGGCGAAGCAAATAGACATATCTGAATCTTGAGTAATCGTCAATGAATGTGGCGAAGTACTCATAACCTCCACGAGCTTGCGTGGACATTGGTCCACATAAGTCAGAGTGGATCAATTCCAACACATTCTCTGCTCGAGACTGACTTGCCTTAAAAGGCCTGGTCGTCATCTTTCCTTCTATACAGGACTCAAAGATTTGATGCGGTACCACTTGGAAAGAATCCAAGAGCCCATCGCATGCTAATCTTTTAATCCTCTTTAGATTGATGTGACCTAGTCTCAAGTGCCAGAGATATGTTTGATCCTCATCGGAAGAAAACTTTCTCTTTAAATGATTATTACAATTGGATGAGTTTGCAACATTCACGGAAGATTTATGCATACAATCAATGATATAAAGAGAGTCAATCAGTTTTCCATGACAGATAACACCGTTATTACCAATGATAGAAACTCCACTATCAAAAATAACTAAATATCCATCACAAAATAACTTGGAAACTGAAATTAAGTTCCGCCGAAAAACCGGCACATATAAAACATCTCTCAAAATCAAAACATTGTTTTCAAAGCATAAAGTAAAATCTCCAATGGCTACTGCTGAGACTCGCTCTCCGCTGCCCATTGAGATGGTAATCTCGTCATGCTTCAGCTGTCTTGTAGGCCTGAACCCCTGCAAAGTATAACACACATGGTCAGTAGCTCCAGTATCCACTACCCAAGAATGGGTAGAAACCGATGCTAAACATGTATCCGTTATAAATGCACATGACGCACCTTGTTCAGTCTTTCTGACTTGACAATCTTTCTTCCAGTGACCAGCCTTGCCACACCTGAAACACTTGTCCCTTTTAGCAGGCACGCCCGGTGTCCTTTTTGACTTTCTACCAGAAGTTGTACCTTTGGCTTTCTTCTTAAACGTTCCTTTGCTCCTCTTGCCAACCAGCACAATAGGACAATTGCTAGAAGTAGCCAAAGCAACTTTTTCTAGCTGCATAACTGATTCCGCTGCCATCAAGTCATTGAGTAGCTCGTTAAGAGTGTACTCTTTCTTGTTCATGACAACATTCAGTCTAAAGTTCTCATAGGACTTTGGCAGAGAGTTGAGGATGATATCAACCTGCGCTTCCGCATCGATACCACCTCCGTGCAGCGTGAGCTCATCCATGAGGTGAGTCATGCCGACCACGTGCTCTCTTACCGAGCTACCTTCTGCCATTTTCTTTCCCACGATTTCCCTCATGAGATTAAATATGACTGCTCGGTCTGACTCACCATAGGTCGATGTGAGGCTGTCCATTATGTCACTATCATTATCATATGAATGATGTTGTTGTGCAAGTACCTTGGACATTGTAGTCATCATATAGCATTTCACTATATTGTTTGACTTGAGCCACTTGTTATAGTAGCTCCTTTCCTCATCAGTCGATGCATTAGTGAGATCAGCCGGACGAGGCTTATCAATGACAAATTTGTGCTCCTCTGCGACAAGGATGTAATCCAAGTTGCGTTTCCATTCTTGGAAATTGGGACCGGTTAATTAGTTTTGTGCTAAGATATTGATTACATTCGGTAAAGACATGTCTGAAAACAATAAATTAAAACATAATTGCAAACTATTGTAACAATTAAATATTGAAACCTTATGATAAAACAATATTAATGTTTCCTACAATTTGCCTAAGTATTACTATTGCAAGCCATACATGTGGACATTTACAACAAAACACTTAACCAGACTGCATCTTTCAATTCCAGTCCTTTAATTCCAATCCATGCCCGGGTTCCTTAGACAAATGGAATTAATAATTGGAGACTAACTTAAGACCATATTATCATACTGAGCAGGGACATCACAAATGAGTTATACTCTGGATAAAATCTAAGCTAGCTTACCACCAAAGCCAACCCTCCCATATAAGGATCTATTACAACACACCCGATCCCTATAATAAGGTTGTCTCATTTAATTCAATCCCTAGAGAACTTATGAAAATTCAATACGCAAGCTACACATGTAGACGTTTACGCATGAACTCCCACTTCCCACATGAATTAAACATTTGTTTTAAGAAATCCTATCTATTAGAACTTATGAATAATAAATTAAGTAAGCTACACATGTAGACATTTACCTAATAAATTATCCACTTCCAATAAATGATCGCTTTGTGGAGGTCTTACTAAATTATGAGCTTAGTAATTTTTAGTTCATAAGGTTCAATTGCACAGATTATTTTATGTAGCCATAATTATAACATTGCTAAAATTCTATCACGCATGGCATGAACCCCGAATTTATAGTTATAATTAATTACATAAAATAAATCACATTGCATGCTTTAAAGCTGTAAATAAAAGCAGTAAATGTGCTCCTATTATCTACAACATGCTTATATGATGCGCATTAGATTAAACACGTATATCATGCGAAGATAGATAATAAAGCAAATAAAAATGTCCTCGTGGTCCCATGATACGAAATAAAATTAATTCTAACTATTACAAGTTGAAATTAGTAATACAGATCTTCGACTGGGCTCCCACTACTTGGACTGAGATCTGAATTCATTTTCCGAATTTGGGCCTCTAAGATTTGATTTATCGGAAAATAGGACAACTTGGCCAGTTAACCAAATCGCGGACCAAGGCACACATTGCAAGCCCTATAGCCTGTGAGAACTTGGCCCGACGAGCCACCACCGGCGAACTACCGCCGCCGGCGACTCACCGCTGCCGTGAGGGCTCTTGGAATCGCGCAACAGCCATGCACGTACGTATATGGTTGTAGCCCGCGATCCACTTCCTCCGGCCGTTGCCCGTTTCGCATGCCGCCGCCCCGGCTTGCCCCGACCATTGTCCGAACCGCCGTTCACTCTTCTTTTCCATTATTGGCCTCCGTGACTCACCGGGATTGTGCAAGATCGGTATCGAAAGCTCGCGCGAACCAGGTTTTCGCGTGTCCGGCTCGCGTGCCCAGCCCCTGTTGCCGTCCAGCCCGCGTCGCCCAGCCTCCGAGCCACCGCCGCACCACCTTGCTCCGCCTGCCAACACCGACCGAGGGAGGGTGGACAGCTTCCGGCACGCGCAGGGTCGCGCAGGCTTGCCATGCGCGCGCGTCGCGAACCCTAGGGTTCAGCCGCGTCGCGCGCGCGCCCGCGCCCCTTGCCGCACGCTGCCGCGCTCTGCCGCCTCACCTGCCGCCCCTCGCATCGCCGATCCCGGCCTGGAGCCGCCGCACCGCGCCTGGCCGCGCAGCCGTCGCCTGCGTGCGTGATAAGCTCGTTATTTCACTCACTTATCTATATTATTTTTATATTATTTTATGTAGTTTTATTGAGTTTATATATATAATTTATGCATGATATCAATATTAGGTGGTTTTAGGTGTGTTTTGATGTTTATGCAGGTTTTTAAGCCTAAACTCACAAGAAAACCGTTCCGAAAGCAGTGACGTGTAAGAGTAGCAGTGAAGAGTTTTTCCACAAGAGGAATTCGGGCTATTGGCGCATGGAAATGGATAGAGCTTTGAGTTAGCTTTCCAACGCAACTGGAATCGGGTCAATCGGAGTTCGGATGAGGAAGTTATGGCCAAAACCGTGAGACCGCGCAGGAAGGGCTGAGTCAATATTTCCACGTCGATCGACAGGGACCTCCTGGCGCGGGAAATTGGCTGAATTCGAGATTTTTCATATCTTTAGCCCTAGATTTGATATGATACACTTCCACCTCTATAAATAACTTTGTAAAATCGAGTTTTAAGCAAGTTTTATTCCAGATTCCAGATTTTGAGAGATTCAAAGAGTTTTAGAGTTCATGTTTGAAGACATAGTTTTGTGGGAAGACATTCCAACCCAAGTTTTTATGCAATTCAGGTTTTATCTCTCTATGATGAATTTTACTCTGAATATGTGTAACTAATCTCTTCCTCAGATTCTAGGGTTTCGAATTACCAATGTATACATGTTTGATTAATTGAATTATTTTCCCTTTCCCTTCGTAGTTTGTGAAATCTGTGCTTATTCATAATCTTGATTTGTTGGCCACATCTTAGGATTATCTAGTTGATTACTTGAGACGTAACTGTGATAGTTTTCAATCGAAAGAGATTTTCACAATATAATCTGATTTCTTGTCGTAACTGAAGGAGATTGATTGTAGGAATAAATCTGTAGATCTTTGGAGTTAGTTAATTTATCTTGAGACCGAGCGGAGATAGGTAATTAATTAATCTACTTTATGAATTGTCAAACAAAGAAGTTCATAATATTTTTCTGATGTTTCACTACGAAGAGGAATTAAAATTGGGAATTAATCAATTCATTCATCCATGTCATACTTGATAGGTAGATATCCCTGGAATCTGTGCTTCTCTTATTTGAATTCAAAAGCCTTTTAATTTCCTGTTTAATTTTCATTAGCAAGTATTGCGATTTTCAAAACACCAAAACTTTTTATCTGATTTTCCTAACCAGTATTTTAAGAACGCCTGATTTAGTATTTAGGATTTTTTCGTTATTTCATTCCCCTGGATCGATAACCTTAGGGTTTACAAATTTATTTGCCACTATTTCTATAATTCATCTGTAGAAATTACAGTGATCAGTGTGCGCGCGCGTTGAAACCCTAGGGTTTCCGCGTGCGGCTGCACCGCCGCCGCAGCACTTGGCCGTGCGCCCTGCCACCGTGCCCTGCCGCGTCTGACTGCCGTGCATGGTCTTCTCGCCGTGCCGGCGCTGTCATGCGTCGTGCGGCCCTTCGTTATTTATGTTCTTCGTTCTTCGTGTTCTTTGCGTTCTTCGTTTTCCATTTTACAGATTTAATTTTTAAATAAAAGATTACATTGAATAATCCTAATTACAATCTAAAAAAAATCTAAATCTAACCACAGATTTATCTCGTGGGTGAAAAACGAATCCATATAAAAGGGCGGATTAATCCGATAACCACGAGGAAGAAAAACATACAATCAATCCAAAACAATCTATTGCATGCAATCAATAATAATAATCATGCATAATCATAGGCAATATTATTTTTCCGATAGAGCCAATTAATTTAAACCTGACTCTGATACCAGGTTGAAGGGATTCGTGAACTGAATCACGAAGTCCGTTTGCCAAGGATCGTTAATTGGAATATCAAAAATAAATTGCTATGCCTATGAACAATCCTAGCATGCTCCTATATTATTATGCATACGAAGGTTTATGCGGAATAACTGGATTGATGAACTTTGAAGAACGCGTGCGCGGAGATGCCCTTTGATCTTTCCCACGCACAAAGATTTAATTTCCTAACAGATTGAGGAAATTAATCTATGAAAATAATAATAATATTTTCGAAAAAAAAGTAGAGAGAGAAGAAGAAAAATCCTCCTGATTTGATCTTCTGATCTGTATCCCAACTCGATCTGAAAATCTGGTGAAGATTCTCTATCAGATCCCTTGCCCGGTTGAGAAGCAAAATTTCCTCCTCGTTCTCAGATCTAGTCGATCACCACAGCTCCCAAAACCCAGTTTGCTGTGTGCATCTTATGATCTTGTGGTGTGTTGAGATCTGAGGAACTGAGGCCTATTTATAGGAAAATACTGGACTCCTATTGGGCTTGAGTTTCATGGGCCAGACCAGGGACCAAAATGCAAATAGCAAATAAGGCCTATCAATTAATTAATTCTCATATTCAACCCAGAATATAATTAATTAATTAATAGTAATTCATTCCACCATAGAATCAATACTGCGTATGCTGCAGCCTACACCGACAGTTTATCCTGGAACTGTCTCAGCTGTGATAACTATTTATATCTCGCTAGGTCAAACGATCCATACGATCTTCCGTGATCTTCTACACACCGTATGATCTCCCTATCGACGAGATAAGAGGATAGTTGCGTTTGCGACACATGTTTGTTAATTCAGACAGGAGATGAACATACAACATTTATGATTCCCAGTATATTAACCAATCGACCTTGTACATAATATACCAATCATAATGCTTTCAGTATATAAATCCATCAATCTCCCACTTATACTCAAAGCATTATGCAGGTACTTTCTAGAGTATAACGCGTCTAAACTAATCTAGCTATTACATCAAACATTCTACGTTGATAGCTTTGCCCTCAGCCCAAGGTTACGTACATGCATCTCGTAGACCTTCTGAGGCAGAGCCTTTGTGAATGGATCCGCTAGATTATTTCTTGTATCAATCTTCTCTACTAGCACATCACCCCTTGCTACAATTTCTCGTATAATATGGTACTTCCTTTCAATGTGTTTTGTTGCTCTATGAGTTCGTAGTTCCTTTGAATTAGCCACAGCTCCCGAATCATCACACTATATCGTGATTGACTTGGGCAGTTTAGGAATCACGTCCAACTCCAGAAGGAAGTTTCGAAACCGTACTGCTTCTTTCGAAGCTTCAGAAGCTGCCACATATTCTGCTTTCATGGTGGAGTCCGCAATGCACTTCTGCTTTGCACTCTTCCATGATATGGCCCCACCTCCCAATGTAAACACATAGCCAGAGGTGGACTTCTTTTCGTCTCAGTCTGCCAGGGAATCCAAATCAGTATAACCCACAGGGCACAACTCCTCACACTGATAGACGAGACAATCGTCTCTAGTCCTTTTCAAGTATTTGAGTATGTGCTTTACCGCGGTCCAATGCGCCTGTCCAGGGTTAGCCTGGTATCTCGCTACCATGCCTACAACAAAGCAGATATCTGGCCTCGTACATAGCATTGCATACATGAGGCTCCCCACGGCCGATGCATACGGCACGTTCCTCATTTCATCTTTCACCCTTTGTATCACTGGACACTGATCCTTGGAAAGATATATGCCACGTCTGTGGTGCTGAACCTCTCACAGGTGCACCCACATCTACACGTTCCCCTTCCCTTGGAATTGCATTCTCGTTCTCAATTTCTTGAAGAACGATATCACTCCTTGACTTGTGATTACTCACATACTCTTCCTCCAAGAATCCAGCGTTGGTGCTAACAACGACTCTCTGACTCTCAGGACAGTAAAAGTAACCACCTTTCGTTTGCCTGGGATACCCTATGAACATCATTACTTTTGACCTGCTCTCTAACTTATGAAATTCCTTCGACAGTACGTGTGTCGGACAGCCCCATACTCTAAACTTGCACAAACTAGGTTTGCGACCAAAGAAGAGCTCAGAAGGCGTCTTAGGAACTGATTTAGAAAGGCACCACATTTAGCACGTAAGCTGTTGCCTCCAATGCGTAGCCCCAAAACGAAATTGGTAAGTTTGCATAACTCATCATTGATCTTACCATCTCTAGAAGAGTCCTATTTCTTCTTTCAGCTACACCGTTTTGCTGGGGAGTACCCGGTGCAGTCCACTGGGATGTAATCCCGTTTTCTGACAAATACTGCAGGAACTCGTTATCGAGGTATTCGCCACCGCAGTCAGATCGTAGTGACTTGATAGTTTTCCCGACCTTCTTTTCTACTTCAACCTTGAACTCTTTGAATTTCTAAAAGCATTCAGACTTGTAGCGAAGCAGGTAAACATATCTGTACCTTGAGTAATCGTCAATGAAAGTGACGAATACTCGTACCCTCCACGAGCCTGCGTGGACATCGGTCCACATAAGTCAGAATGGATCAATTCCAACACTTCCTCTGCTCGAGACTGACTAGCCTTGAAAGGCCTAGTTCACATCTTGCCCTCGATGCAGGATTGACAGACTTGATAAGGTACAGCCCGGACTAAGTCCAATGTACCGTCATCTGCAAGTCTTTGTATCCGCTTCAAGCTGATGTGTCTCAAGTGCTAGAGATATGTAAGATCCTCATCAGAAGAAGTAAGTTTTCTCTTTCTAGGATTATCAATTACGGATAAATTACATGCAATACTTGCGGAAGACTTATGATTACAGTTAACAACATAGAGAGAATTATTCAGCATCCCACGACAGATAACACCGTTATTACCAATGATAGAAACACCACTACAAAAAATAACTGAATATCCATCAACATAAAGTTTGGAAACTGAAATAAGGTTTCGCCGAAAATCCGGCACGTACAAAACATCTCTCAAAGTTAAAACAGAATCATCAAAGTACAAGGTGAAATCTCCAATGGCTGCTGCACTCACTTGTGCTGCATTCCCCATTGAGATGATAACCTCGTCATTCTTCAGCACCCTTCTCGGTGTGAACCCCTGCAAAATGTAACAAACATGATCAGTAGCTCCAGTATCACTACCCACGAATGAGTAGAAATCGATGCTAAACATGTTTCCGTTACAAATGAAAATGACGTACCTTGTCCTTTAGCATTCGGACAATCCACCTTTCCGCATCCAGCACACCTCTTCTTCTTTGGAGTGACTTTAACCCTCTTCACCTTCTTTGACTTGCTTTCACTGACTGCTTTCCTGAGCATGCTTTCAGCACCGTCATCTCCAACCTTAGAGGTTGTCGAACCAGTACTAGAAGCAGTCAGAACATGCATTCGTGCTCGCATGGAAGATTGCTCCATCACAAGGTCCTCAAGTAGCTCATGCAGAGCAGACTGTCCCCTTGCAGCAACAACCACCTTAAAGTCATAAAAGGAGTCCGGAAGAGAGTTCAGGATGATATCAATCTCGCCTTGCGCACTGATATTACCACCCCACACAGTGAACTGTCTCATGAGATCAATCATAGACATCATGTGCTCTGTCACCGAACTATCTTAAGGTCATGCACAAGCTTATAGTTAATAGTCCGCTCCACGTTGCCATAGGCTGTCGAGAGTTCCTTCCAGATCTCTCCAGCCCTTTCGAGGTACTCATACTTGTGCCTTAATTCTCTAGATAGAGAACCCGTATGCTTGCAGACCTTATGACAAATACGCAACAATGGATCCATGAAAAGAACGTATGCTTGGTTTTTCAGATAAAGGACGTGTTTGATGCAAAAACTCCATTCAGGGAAGTTTGGACCAGTTAGAGGATTGAGAGCAAGTAAATGATCGACAGTAGACATAGACATATCTGAAACAATAAAGAATCTTAAATACGAACATACATGTAGAACTTCGAAAACAAATGCATTGAAAACCTTTTAATAAATCAAATACAAATGTTTTCCACTAATTGCCCAAAAGTTCCCATCGCAAGCTACACTCGTAGACGTTTACGATGTCACCCTCAACCAGAACTACGGGTTTTAAGCCCCAATCCATTTAATTTCACTACCATGTCAGGATGCTTTTGACACTAGAAATTAATAACTAGTGAAAACCTTAGACCAAGCTATCTCTCAAGAACTGGGATGCAATTCTTGCATTATATTCTAAGATGCTTCTAAGCGATTAACCACAAATTTAACTCCGGCCAAAAGAGACAGTTTAGCATGGCACGTAACCATACCGCACAGCCCTTAAAGCTTTTGTTATCTATAATTTAAATCAATCCTAGAATACTTGTGAAAGAGATCTACGCAAGCTACACTCGTAGACATTTTACGCAAAACCCTCCCACTATTCACATGATTTAAATTGTTTGTCTAGAAATCCCAACAACCGTACCCATGCACCTCTAGACACTAGCAAGCTACACTCGTAGACGTTTACTAGAACTAGAGATACACTTACAGCCTAGGACCGCTTTGTGGAGGTCTATTAATTTTTATTAAAAAAATCTGCGTAATATTTTTCTTTTAAAAGGTTTCTTTTATGCGCACACATAGTTTCTTTGTTATTATATTTTCCAAATTTTTGCATGTAATTAAACAAGCCAAAAAATTCCCAAATCATAATCCAATAAAAGAAATTAATCACATAAGCATGCTTGGAAAGCTGTAAATAATAAAAGCGATAAAACATGCTTTTCCTATTATCTACACATGCTTAACTGCGCACATAATAAATCACATATCATACGAGGACAATTAAGGCAAACAAAAATTCCTCGTGGCCTCAAAAAAATAGGAAAAATAATATCCTATCTATTACAAATTTAATTTGAATTTATTTGGATAAGTCCAAATCTTTTCAAATCTTCCAAGGCCTTCAAATCTTCAATCACCAAATCTTTTGGGATTTAGGCCTTTGTGATCTGATGATTTTCCCTAACCCTAATGCAAACCCTAGGGTTTACACAGGAATGCACAAACTACCAAAACCACAAGCCACAGCGACGGGACAGCAGCCGCCGACGACAGCACCACCGCTGCTGCCGCCGCGCGCGCACTTTGCTGTGCACTCTCGCGCGTACGCCTCATGTGCGCAGGCCCCCGGTGCCGCCACCCGCGATGCGTGCTATCGCCCGCGCCGTGCGCGGCCCTGCGCCGCCCTTTGCTGGCTCCGTCTTCGTTCTTCGTTCTCGACCCGTCCAATTACAGATTTTGAAAAAAATAAAATTTCTATTCTATTACAATTTTCAAATCTATACTAATCATGGATTTTCTCGTGATTTTACAAAATTAATTCAGCCCTACACGGATAAACCACCGCAGGCTGAATTACACGGGTTGCCACGAGGAACAAAAACCATCCACGACATACATAAAATTCAAACATGCATAACGAATCCATTATGAACAATAGAGCTATAAAACAGAACCTGGCTCTGATACCAATTGTAGGGTTTTACCGTGAACTGAATCACCAAAACCAAATGAACCGGACCGTTTATGGTTATTGTTCATAATCCATTCAAAAACCCTAAGCATGCTCCTATTGAATTTAATGCATGGATAAAGAATTATTTACCTTAATTCCGTAGAGTCTGATCCGATCTTTTGCGTTTGAATTTCCAACTTTAATTCAACCATGCAATTCGATTTTATCTGCGGAAACAAAAATTAGAAATCTAATTTCTAGATAAAAATCGAAAACAAAAGGAGAAGAAAAGAGAAATATGTTCTCCAGATTAGATCTTCAGGGTTGTGTCCCAATGCTGCTCAGATCTGCTACTGGTGAGGATTCCGCAGATCTGTGTTGTAGGACGGAGCAGAAATATCCTTCTTCTCCCCTCTACAGGCGCCGCCCACTCTCTCTCTGCCTCTAGGGTTTCACTGATTTGAATGTATTCAATGGTTGGCTAGGGTTTCCAGAGAGAATGGTTTATTTATAGACCC
Source organism: Plectranthus barbatus (assembly GCA_026898455.1). Lineage (NCBI taxonomy): Eukaryota > Viridiplantae > Streptophyta > Magnoliopsida > Lamiales > Lamiaceae > Plectranthus > Plectranthus barbatus. Next base: position 358,164 of record JAPKLW010000064.1, on the reverse strand, counting down.
AGGGTTTCAACCCTAATGGGCTACTGGGCCTTTTTTCAGCATATTTATTTTAGGCCAGTCTTGGGACCTAATGCAAATAATAAAGTGGGCCTATAATTGATTAATTCTCATGTCCACAACTCAGGACATAATTAATTAATTAATATTGATTCTTTTTCACCACAAAATTAATACTGACCTACCCCTTTATTACCACGTTATGAGAACGAGCTGCATTAATTGAGAATCCCCATATTTAAGGTTACCGAACATCCATTAATTAATTGGAGCTTCTGACAAGATCTAACTAAAATTAATTAACATCTTATTATTCCTGAGTAGTACCACTCAATCCATATCATCGTGCCTGAACTTAATCAGCCTGCAGGACTTTGGCACGATGAATGTCTTTGAGCTCCTCAGGGAATGTCCCCATCCTATTACTCGGATATGGTTACCTAAACCCAGTCTCAGGTGGTACTACACGAACTGCGGTTACCCAAGATGCGGATATACGAGCACGTTACTTACGCTCTCCACCATGGCATGTCAAAGCAACAGTCAACCCGTGCAAACCCCTGAACCTTCGTTAGGGTTTCAACTTAATCAATATAACAAGATCTTGTATTCGCTGATGTCAGACAGTCGAATACATCTCACTGCGGTCCATCAATACGCCACCCCTGCGTACCAGCATGTCAAGTAACCAAGACATACTACTTATTCCGACAATGCCGCAACCATCCGGACAGACGTGTCCTCATACGCTGTCTCGGCTGTGATTAGGTTTATGTCTCACTAGGTCAAGTGATCATACTCTCTTCTACGATCTACAACACGCTGTATGATCGTCCCTATCGGTGAGACAAGAGGATACCATTGTTACATACATGTAAGATTGTTAACATATAGGAGAAATAAACCGTTGTATACTCATTAAAATAAATGCTTTCAGTATACAAAACCCATCAGATAAACCACCGGAAGAATGGACACTTGAAGACAAGGAGCGTGCTCAGCTTGATCCCATTACATAGGAAATGATCATGCAATCTCTTCTGGAATCTCTCACGGACGAAGCCTAGAGAACAACAGCGCCAAGAGCTATGAGATTGGATCAATAAGCTTACTAAAGAAACCGAAGCTATGAAGCGCAACAAGAAACAAGTTTGCGTTGATAAATTTGAATCCTTTCACATGCTACCTGGTGAAACCATCAAATCAATAGAAGCAAGGTTCAACGACATTGTCAGTGAACTGAAAGGTCTTGGAATAGAAGAGAGTGTGGCTGACATGAATGCCAAAGTTCTCTCAAGAATGTCGAAAGAAGATTGGTTTGTCAAAACCACCAGTTTAAAAACCATGGATCTTTCAAAGATGACAACCAAAGAGCTATCCGCCGAACTTCAAGCCCATGAATGAGATATACAAATGGTGAACAAAAACGAAGCTGCCAGAACTCCGAACTCAGAAGCAAATGATGATGTTGCATTCTTTGTAATAAGAGACTTCCAAAGACGACAGAAAAAGCCAACGCAGTTCGACAAAACTGCCTATCAATCTTATCCAGCGAAGGACACCTCCACTTCAAACCAGAAGAATGAAACTTACCTGTCAGTTGCCAAACTGGAGGAACAGATGAGGAACCTGACCATACTCCTCGAGAAGGCCAACGCAATAGGAAAGGATGCTCAGTCCAGTGATAAAAGGTTTACAAAAAGAGAGTCACGCACGTGTTATGAATGCAACTCTCCAGATCACTTAAAGTACGAATGCCCTCTAGTCTCTCAAGAGGAGAGAGACAGACTGAGGAAGGTATTTGAAAGGAGAGCTTCTAAAGTTGTGGCCAAAGCAATGCTGTCCAAAACAGAAGTGCCAGGCATCCCAGACCATGATGACGGCTACTACACGTCTAAGGATGAAAATGATGAGGATGCATTCCTGGCCTTCATGGCAGCTGTTGATGGAGATGTCACGGATGAAGAAACTAATGCTTCAAATCACAAAATAGTGGTAACAACTCATCTACCCTTATCTCTAGCATCTACATGCATAGATGAGAGCTCTGAATTTTGTCGCTCAAATTCAGAAGATGTTTCTCTTGAAAATATTATAAATGAGGTTGAAAAATCTCATGAGATTAAAGATGCTTTAGCCAATGAATATGCCTCACTGGAATCAGAAATTTCAGTTTTGATCGATGAAGTTGCTAGAACGCGGTAAGTCAGTGAGGAATTTGAAAAACTCAAGGAAGAACATTCCCAACTACTTAAAAATTTTGAAAATGTCTCAAAGGAATGTGACTCCTTGAAGAATCTTGAGCCAGTTAAATGTGAATGTACTTTCAAAAAGAGCTCAAGAAAACTAAAAGAAAATTTTAAAGCTAAAAAACAACCATCCGATAAATATGGAATTGGATTTATGGAGCATCAAAATGAAGAAACTTTGAGCGAACATGAATCTACTTCAAGAACTGAGAAAACATTTTTAGGCTTGTCAAAGCCAAACTCGGTTCAGGCAGTGTGTTGGAAAAAGGAAAAGTCAAATCCAAAGAGTCAATCAAACAAAAAAGAAAAGACCAAATGTTGGTCAAAAATTGACTCCAAACTGGTACCTCGATAGGGAGCCCACATAGTTTGTAAACTGTACAAACAAACTGTCGAGAGAATACCTGATTTTTCTTCAAAATTGGATAAGCGTAATGTTCAAAATGCAAGGAATCCAGTTTTACCAACAAGAACGACTAAGCAACATGTAAATGTTGCAAGGAAATAAGTTCGACAACTGAATAGAAATCCGAGAAGTTATAATAGAACACAGTTCCATTATAACAGTTATCCGAATAGGAGGAACACCTATTCGAGGCCTGAGTCAGGACAGTTTTATCTTCCTAAAACTATGATGGCTAAACACCCGAGAACTGCTTCTCAAGACTCTTTCAAGAACAACAGTTTCAGAAAGAGTTCACACACCACAACCTTCTCTAACATGCATTCAAATATCATAGATTATTTTAGGAGAAAGGTTAACCAAACACTAAAGAGTAACTTAGTTTCACGAACTGTAAAAGTGAAACAGATCTGGATACCAAAACGATGGCTCCAGAAAACTGACTTTGCAGGACCCGAAAAGATGCGAGGACCTAAATAAAATTTTCTATCTTGTAGGTACAAAATTCTCAGAAGAAAGCAAGATCATGGATACTGGATAGCGGGTGCTCCGCACATATAACGGGAGAAAAAGAACTGCTCAAGAACCTTGTGATGTGCAGAGGATCATCTGTTACTTTTGGCAACAAATCTAAGGGACGATTAGTTAGAAGAGGATGCATGGAACACAATGGTATAATCATCAAGAACGTGTCCTTAGTCACCAACCTGAAGCACAATCTTCTAAGCATAAGCCAGTTGAGTGAAAGTAGTTACATCATCAGTTTGAAGAATCTGGCTGCCACATCATTGAAAAAGTGACCAACGAGACCAAGATCAGAGGCATCAGGAAAGGAGGTCTCTACATTGTGGATTGGTCAAGTGGAGAAGAAGGTATTATGATTGTTGGGATTATATACTGAAAGCATATATGATTAAGTGTTTTGTACACTGGTCTTCATATATGTGTTGCTACAACAATGCTCGTTGTCTGATGAAACAAACATATAACGAACCATAATATCCTATTATCTTGCCCATAGGGATGACCATATGGTGTGCAGGAGATCACATAGGATCATATTAGTCGTTTGACCTAGCGAGATATAAACAGTATCACAGCTAAGATAGTCCCTGGATAGGCTGTCGGTCTAAGCTGCGGCACATCGGTTCATAAGTGAGTTATCCTAGCTACTTGATGTGTCGGTACATGGTTATGTATTGATGGGATCAATAGTGGGATGTGTGCCATTCTCATTGACATATGAATGAGCCAGATCCCTAACATACTTCGTATGATCTAAAACCTAACTGAAGGATAAGGGACACACACAGATTAACCACACTTTGATTTACCATGGTGGCGAGTCTTACATGTACTCTAATTCTCGTATTTTGGGTGTTGGCAATTTGTGTGTGGCCTGCTTAGGCTGGACGTTTAGGAAAGCATATCCGTTTCAGGATGGTGACATTCCCTGAGGAGCTCACAAGGTTCATTATGCTAAACCCTACAGGTTGAATTATTTAATTCAGGCATAAGTGAAAAGGAGTGAGTGGTATTACTCAGGAAATAAGAGATTAATTAATTATGGATGATTGTCATAAGCCAAATTAATTAATGAATGTCTAAAACCTTAAATATGTGGATCATGTTAGTTTGGTGCAACCCGTTCCTAATAACGTGGTAATAAAGGGGCGAGTCAGCATTGTTACCGTGGTGAAGGTTAAAACAATGTTTTATTAATTAATTATGTTCTGGGTTGAACAAGGAAGAATTAATTAATAAAGAAGGCCCACTTTATTATTTGCATCTGGTCCCTGGTCTGGCCCATTAACTGCTCAAGCCCATTAGGGTTAGGGTTTCTCAAAACCCTAACACTATATATAGGCCTTCTCTCTATCAGATCGTAAAGGAAGAGATTTTTAGTATATTGAATAGAATTGAGAGAGAAACGGCGGCGGCTGATCTGAGGGAGAAAGTGATCGACTTCTCTAGATCTCGGATCCAACTTGGTATATAATCCTCACCAGATTTCCAAGGAGCAAGGGAACAAATCAGAAGATCAGATCTGTAGGAACAACTGTCCATCGTCGGCGTTCAATCTCAGATCTAAGTTTACTTCATCGTTTTATTCTCCGATCTAGATCTGTAGATCAAACGGTGAAGATCAGGTATTCCTAAATTCCATCATCTGCAATTAATTTTGTAGGAGCATGCATAGGTTCGCATGGTTTATTTAATTGAAATTTATTCATGGTATCCTAAGAACGATCATTGGCAAGAATTTAATTAATGGAAACTCATGTTGTCCATCGTAGACTCAAACCCTACAACTGGTATCAAAGCCAGGTTTATGTTCTTAGGCTCTATCTTGGATAAATTGAGATTAAATAAATATGTATGTTCATGGATGGATTTAAATTGTCATGGATGTTTTTTGTTCTCGTGGCCTTCTCGTTTTTGGATCTGTTTTTCACCACAAGAAAATCCATGGTTAGATTTGATAGGCAAAAATTGTAATAGATTGTAGATCTGTAATTTTTGTATTTTATTTTATTTAAATTTGTAAAATTGAGATCCGGAGAAGAATGAGAAACGAAGAACAAAGAAGGCAGCATGTGTTAGGGTTCAGCCCTTTGGCCACCACCACTCGCCGACGGCGGCAACGGCGACCACGGTGATGGCAGGTGATGGCGCTGCAGGCTGCAGCGCTCGTGGGTCGCGGCGGCGCGACGGAACCCTTGTTCCGTCGCGCGGCTGGGTCGCGCCCAGTTTACTCCTGCTGCTGCTCGCGAATCCGGCGAGCATAGTGGACCTGGCCGGCGTGGCCCTTGTGGCCGGTAGTCGCGCAGCGAAAGCGGGTGGCGGCGGCTAGGATTTTTCCCTGCGGCTGGGCCGCGCCCGCCTCTCTCTCTCTCCCCATCGCGTTTCGCTCCAGCAACCGGCGACATGGCCGGGGAAGAAGCAGACGACGGTGGTGGTGGTTGTGCACGGCGGCGAGCACGCGCACGGCTGGGATGTGTGCGCCAGTGGTCACACGTGCAGCGGGTGCGGCTGCTTCTGGTTTGCGCGGCTGCTCCTGTGATGTCTCCTGCAGCGACGACCGACGGTGGTGGCAGCAGGCGCGGGTGTGGGCTGCGCTGCTTCTGGGCGTAGGCGGCGGCCGGAGAGGCGGCGCGGCGGCTGCTGCAAGGCTGTGGCGGCTGGTGCTGAAACTAGGGTTTCCAAGCCTGGAGGCAGCCCGCAGTCTGAAAATTAGGGTTTGGTTCTTATTTTGGGCCAGAAACCCTAATTCAAAGCCCAATTGCTGTTGATGCAAATCCAAATTAGATTTCAATTCCAACGGAGGCCCAGTTTAAAGATCTGTACTGAAAAATAAATCTTGTAATAGATTAGATTTAATTGTTTTTCAGTTGTAATCGCATCTGAGGGGCCACGAGAAATTTTTTTTGTATATTTAATTATTTCTCGTACTGATGTGATTTATTATGTGCGCACTAGAAAATAATAGGAAAGCATGTTTATTTGCTTTAATTATTTACTGTTTAAGCATGTTATAATTATTTAATTATCAAGCATGCTTTATGTGATTTAATTTATGTTTTAAATTGTGTCTATAAATTCCAAGATTCATATTAATTTATGATGGAGTTTTAGATATGACAAAATTTATGGCAACATAAAATAATATGTGCGCATGAAACCTTTAGATTTAAAAATACTAAGATGGATTTTGGTTCTTTTCTAACCAAGATCATTAGACCTCCACAAATACGACTTCTCATTAGAAGTGGGGTATCTCAAAGCGTAAACGGTCTACTCGGGTAGCTTACGTTAGGGGTCCCTCACCAAATCTAATGCGATGAGGTTTCCAAATAAAACATTTATTTTAAGATGAGAAGTGGGAGCCTCTAAGCAAACGTCTACTCGGGTAGCTTGCATTGAGACAACTCTCACAAGTCTCTAAGATTAATCTAAATGGGATAACAAAGGATGTAAAGGGCATGCGGTATGGGTCAAATACGTATGTCAAATCGCCTTTTATCATCCGGAGTTAGGATTGTGGTTTATTTGGCTTAGATGTTGCCAGGAGTATAACTCATTTGTGATGTCCCTGCTCCGGATAGGTGAACATGGTCTTAAGATCTCCAATATTAATTTCTTTTGCTTAAGATACCTGGCATGTTAAGAAATTAAAGGACCTATTTTGGTCTAGTTGAGCGTTTGCCGTAAACGTTTACTCGGGTAGCTTGCGGTGAATTAGCTTGGGCAATTGGAGGAAGCAAATTGCATTGTTTTATCTAAAGGTTCTATGCATATTTGTTTCAATTGTTCGTAGTATGTGCTTACTTTAATTTGCTTATTTGTTTTCAGATATGTCTATTATTGCATCGCTCATCAATTCAATCGTACAAAATTCCTTGACTGGTCTGAATTTTCCTGGATGGAAAAGTGACATTGTCAACCTCTTGGATTCATTTGGACATTTGTTTGTTCTGCAAACTCCCTGTCCGAGTTCGCTGACTGATACATCTTCCGATGAGGAGCGTGCACAGTATCACATGTGGATGTGGTCGAATGGCATGGCCAGACAATATATCTTGGCTAGTATGTCAGATGCAATGCATCCTCGTTATAGTGATGTATGGCTTGCGCGTGACATTATGCAACGTCTTAACGTAGCATATGGCAGACTCGATGGACATGCTAGATCCAGTCTTATCAAGCATATTGTAATACTGAAAATGGGTCAGAACTGTTCGGTACGTGAACATGTGGAATCACTCATCCAACTCATAGATGAGTACACATTAATGGGTGGTCAAATTGACAATGATGTCAAATTTGACTTGATACTCAACATGTTACCAAAGTCATTTGATGACTTCAGAATTTCTGTTGAGAAAAATAAGAGTGAGTATACTATTCACAGTCTGCTCAAAGATCTTGTATCAACAGAAGCTTCTTCAGTCTTTTCTGTGAGTCACTCTGATTTGCTTCCGAGTCAAAAGAGAGATGTCAAAGAAAATAGGAATGAAGGAAGCAGTGGGAGCAGTCTTGCCTTATCAGTTCATTCCAGATCTCTTGCTAAAAGTTCTTCTAAATCGCGTCATAATGAAATGAAGAAGAAGAATGGTAAATGAGAGAACAAAGGAAAGAAAGATAACAAGAAGGAAAAATGTTTCAAGTGTGGCAAGAAGGGTTAATGGAAAGTAAATTGTCCAAGTTTGGTAACTAAGGGACAAGGTACGTCATCTTTTGCATTGCTTGTTGAAACATGTTTAGTATTGGTTTTCTACTCCTTAGTGGGTAGTGGTAACTGAGGTCACTAATCGTGTTTGCTAAACTTTGCGGGGAATCAAGCTTAAGGCTTGAAGATAGCGGGATTACCATCTCCAAGATTGATGCTGGAAGTTGCTACTTCAGCTGATGGAGATTTTACTTTGAGTTTATGTTAAAAACCTGTGTTAATTCAAGTTTCTGAAGATATGTTGTTTTGATAAACATATTTTTCATCTATTAGATTATTAGTTATTCGATAGAGTTTTTCTATCACAATGAATAACAGTGTTTTCTATTATGGATGATTGTCTCTTCATTACTTGATTACATAAACTATCAGTGTGCTAAGGTATAATTTAAAGAATCTCTATAGAGATAGGTTACATCAGTCTAAGTAGTTTTAAGTAATTCATGGAATTATGGATCCAATCCAGGTATTCCTAAGAATGGTACTTACGACAACTACTTAGAGGTATAAGATGGTAACCAGGCCTTTTAATAGGCGAATTGTATCTCTATAAGTTATTTCGTGTTTGCTCTGGTTTGCTGGTTTGAGTCTACTTCCGCAATTGCCTTAACAGGCATTGATACTGTAATCGTTTAAGATTTGGATATGTTTATCTAGTTCACTACAAGTCTTAGTCTCTTTCTTTAATCAAGAGAGTTCAAGACTAAGGTAGAGAATAAGTTAAACAAGACCGTAAAACATTATGGTTCATTCATAATGGTGAATCTTAAGTGATGGGGTTTTACAGTATCTGGCAGAGCAAAGGGATTGCGTCCCAGTTAACTACACATATTATCTCTCGATTGGGATAGTGTAGGTAAAACGAAATAAGATTCTTTACAAGTTTATAAGTCATGCCAGCTTTGCCAAATTTTTGTTTTGGGAATAATGCTAAAAGCAGTTGTATGTTTGCTTAATCTAGTGTCTTCTAAATCAGTTCCAAATACCCTAGCAGACCTTGACTATGTCAAAAGGGAAATGATGGGTAATTCGGCTGTTAAGCTGATATAGGAAACTGATTGTTTGGAAGAAAGGTTTAAGCTAGTACTGCTTTGTGGGCTATTCTAGGTAAACGAAAAAGATGGTTGCTTTGTATATCCTAGATACAAGCAAGTTGTATAGGATGAAACCATGAATCCAAATGTGAGATTGTTCTCTAACGTTTTAGAGAAGACAATTCAAATCCATCAGGAAATACCCCGTGGCATATTGAGCATACCTTGGAAGGTATGGTACCAATTGCACGGTCACCTGTGTAAGGTGGAAAACCACAAATTAATGTACCATTAACTGACAACGTAAAAGGAGCATCGTTGCAGTGGGAGGTTGCCTTAACAGGCTTAATGGTACTGGTTCATGGAAACAGTCTCTGGACTTGTTCCCAGCTTAACAAACAACATCGTACTTATCCCTTAAAACGCAACGAAGCTGTTAAGACAAACGATGCAGTTAAATGACGTTAAGATATGAATTCAGAAATGAATTAGTAAATCTTATGGTTGTATATCAGGATCAGTGATTGCCAAATAGCTTACCAGCTATAAGTAACTGATTGATATACAAGGAAAGAAATGCTCGAATGGTAACCTAGTATATTCGAGTGTCTAGGTTAGTGAGTAAGGTATGTTTCACAACAAGACTTTCTCACTGGTTGCAACTATTAAACCCATTCGAATTCTTTTAACCATAACAGGACATATGAATTTAAGTATCTGGAAGATAGATGATTTCATTCGTATTTTATAAACGGGTACCTTGATAAAAGGTGATGACATCTATGTGCAACAACCAGATAAGTTATGTCCGGTATGGTGAGAAGCATCGTGTCTGGAAGCCAAGGAAGTTCAAGTATGAACTTAAAGGAGCTTCAAAGTCATGAAACAGACATTTCGATATTGTTTGTCGAGAATGAGAGTTTCATGTACCAGTTATGTGTCAGCAGAAGCGTGGTTTTCCTTGCACATTATGCAATTAATATTTTCACATTCGGAAATGGTGTGGAGATATTGTCAGGCATAAATGATGGTTATCCAAACAGTTTCAGAAACAGGACTTATGAGGTTTTGGAACATCTTTTGAATTAAGGTCTTGTGTTGTCACAAGAAAAGGATGTTCACGTACCTCAAGTCGCTTAAATTGATTCTGTGGTGAGTCGTTCATAGCAAGAAAGATTGTTATCTTTCTATATTGTAAATGAACGAAGTTAGATATCTGTAATGCTATAAGCATGTTAAATAGATATCAGTTCAACTCTGTATAGGCACATTGGTTAATGAATGAGCCTTGTGAGTTGAATGGCATCGGATATCCAGGAGGATCATAAGGAAAGGAGATCAACCTCTAACTATGTGTTGACCTTGGAGGAGGAGTTATAGGAGTCTAACACAAAAGTGTGTTACAGATTCCGGTATGAAGGCTGAGTTTTTGACAGCTTCATTAGCTTTGCACGAAGCAGTATAACTCCGGTGCTATCCTCTAGAGGGGTGTGTTCTGAGTTTGCCTAATAAAATCACATGGAATTGTGATCATGTTGGTGCAATGACAGACTCAAGGGAACCCAAGATTCACAAGGTGGTGAAGCACATAGGATGTGTGATATCACATCATACGAGAAATCGTGACAAGAGGTAACGTGAATGCAGTGGGAGTGATTGACAGTATAGACACACTTAATACTTTGATAAAGCAATGGTATTACGCTTTAAGTATAAGTGGGAGATTGTTGGGATTATATACTGAAAGCATATATGATTAAGTGTTTTGTACACTGGTCTTCATATATGTGTTGCTACAACAATGCTCGTTGTCTGATGAAACAAACATACAACGAACCATAATATCCTATTATCTCGTCCATAAGGATGACCATATGGTGTGTAGGAGATCACAGAGGATCATATGAGTTGTGTGACCTAGCGAGATATAAACAGTATCACAACTGAGACAGTCCCTGGATAGGCTGTCGGTCTAAGCTGCGGCACATCGGCTCATAAGCGAGCTTATCCTAGCTACTTGATGTGTCGGTACATGGTTATGTATTGATGAAATCAACAGTGGGATGTGCCATTCTCATTGACATATGAATGAGCCAGATCCCTAACATACTTCCTATGATCTTAAACCTAACTGAAGGATAAGGGGCACACACAGATTGACCACACTTTGATTTACCATGGTGACGAGTCTTACATGTACTCTAATACTCGTATTTTGGGTGTTGACAATTTGTGTGTGGCCTACTTAGGCTCGACATTTAGGAAAGCATATCCGTTTCAGGATGGTGACATTCCCTGAGGAGCTCACAAGGTTCATTATGCTAAACCCTGCAGGTTGAATTATTTAATTCAGGCATAAGTGAAAAGGAGTGAGTGATATTACTCAGGAAATAAGAGATTAATTAATTATGGCTGATTGTCATAAGCCAAATTAATTAATGAATGTCTAAAACCTTAAATATGTGGATCATGTTAGTTTGGTGCAACCCGTTCCTAATAACATGGTAATAAAGGGGCGAGTCAGCATTGTTACCGTGGTGAAGGTTAAAACAATCTTTTATTAATTAATTATGTTCTGGGTTTAACAAGGAAGAATTAATTAATAAAGAGGGCCCACTTTATTATTTGCATCTGTTCCCTGGTCTGGCCCATGAACTGCTCAAGCCCATTAGGGTTAGGGTTTCTCAAAACCCTAACACTATATATAGGCCTTCTCTCTATCAGATCGTAAAGGAAGAAATTTTTAGTATATTGAATAGAATTGAGAGAGAAATGGCGGCGGCTGATCTGAGGGAGAAACTGATCGATTTCTCCAGATCCCAGATCCAACTTGGTAGATAATCCTCACCAGATTTCCAAAAAACAAGGGAACAGATCAGAAGATTAGATCTGTAGGAACAATTGTCCATCGTCGGCGTTCAATCTCAGATCTAAGTTTACTTCATTGTTTTATTCTCCGATCTAGATCTGTAGATCAAACGGTGAAGATCAGGTATTCCTAAATTCCATCCACTGCAATTAATTTTGTAGGAGCATGCATAGGTTTGCATGATTTATTTAATTGAAATTTATTCCTAGTATCCTAAGAACGATCATTGGCAAGAATTTAATTAATGGCAACTCATGTTGTCCATTGTAGACTCAAACCCTACACAATCTTCTAAGCATAAGCCAGTTGAGTGAAAGTAGTTACATCATCAGTTTGAAGAATATGGCTGCCACGTCATTGACAAAGTGACCGACGAGACCATGATCAGAGGCATCAGGAAAGGAGGTCTCTACATTGTGGATTGGTCAAGTGGAGGAGATGGAACCTGTCTCATGGCACACAATTACTCAGATGGTGTAAACTGACTGTAGCATAAAAGACTAAGCCACCTGAACTTCAACTCAATCAGACATTTGGCAAAACGTAATTTAGTTGAAGGACTGCCACAGAAGAAGTTCCAAAAATAAGGAGTTTGTAAAGCTTGCAAGCTCGGAAAACAAACAAGAGCCTCGTTAAAAAACAGGCCAATTACAGCAAGCACGGATCGGATTTCGGAACTGCTTCACATGGATCTATTTGGTCTAGTTACTCCACCCACAATTGGAGGAAGGTTTATACATTAGTAGTTGTTGATGACTACTCAAGATTTACGTGGGTGGTGCTGCTCAAGTCCAAGGATGAAGTAAAGCTTCAACTGCCAGAACTGATTACTCGTCTTCAAAATGACAAAGGGGTGACAGTCAAGAGGACAAGGTCCGATAATGGAACATAATTTTGTAATGGACCTCTCATGGATTTTTGCGCTGAGATTGGAATTGGACACGAGAAGTCTACTCCAAGAACTCCTCAACAGAATGGCCTTGCTGAGCGAAGGAATAGAACACTCAAAGAAGCAGTAAGGACCATGCTGGCCGAGACCGATCTTGGAAAAAGATTTTTGGGAGAAGCTTTGATGACAGCCTGCTATACGCAAAACTGAAGTGCATTCAACACGCGGCTGCTCAAGACTCCCTACGAGATATACAATGATCATAAGGCTTCTATAGCTCATCTTCATGCATTCGGTTCTCCATGTTATATCCATAACAATGGGAAGTCCAAATTGAATACCTTTAATCCTAAGACAGATGAATGTGTGTTCCTAGGTTATGGACATCCTTCATACAAGGGATACAGAGTATTCAATAAGGTCATCCAACTTGTGGAAGAGTAAAACATACCACTAGATTAGAGTGTCTCTAGCTAGGATTAGTCTGTACTTGTAATGTCTTGTATATGAATTATCGAGTTGTAAATCAATGCTAATTGCAAGGTTTTGGAAGTTTGTGGTGAATTCCATTCACCAGTAAAAGACCGTGTTTGGAGGTTGCTGGTTAAATGTGTTTACCAGCAAAGTGCTTTCCGTTAGTGGAAGCTGACTGACACGTAATCAGCAGCTGGTGATCCACCTGCAACGAGCTTACCTACAAAGTGTCACCAGTAAGGAGATTATGAAACTAGCAAGACGAGACACGAGCGAGTCAAGACAAGCAAGTGTTTTCCAAGGCTATACTTTAAAAAATGAGATCTTAAAGTATGCAATCCTTAAAGCTTGTTCATCCAAGAAAATCCACCAGCAGACATTCCTCGAACTGGCTCGTAGCTATTTTGACTAAAGCTGCAAAGTTCACCTGCTCTAACAGCAAGGACACTGTATTATAGGATAAAGTGAGACTTCGATTGGACGGGTTCTTTTTGTCTCACAACAGCTCCAATTTCAAACCTCTCCAAGAGCATTTATAAATAGAGGTTGCAATCCATTTGGAGAAAGAACTGATTACCAATTACCTCTTACAAATCTCGAAAGCAACGAAACTCTACGCTCAAATAATCACAAGCTTTCAGGTTGTTTATCAGCTTACCGTGTGCCTAATTGGACACGAGACACTTAGCAATTCTTGTTGAGTGTTACTCTTGGCCTTCTTACTGTCTAAGTAAGAAATCAACTTGGAGTTGCCACTACTCTAATGGTAACTATTACGGGTGTATAATACAAGCTGACGTTCTCGAGAAGAAGTCAAAGTCCGATGACCAGTTGAGTGGTGCGCCCACACTTCAAATCTAAGAAGCAAAGGAGTGCAAAGGATTTGGCGAGTGCGCTAGTGAATTGGTGGACATGGGCATTCATCATCTAGCAACAGATCGTTCGACATCTTTGTATCTAGTGCTTAGTGATTTCCAGTTTGCGAGTCTAAAGAGAGGACGTAGGATAGTTTTGTCCGAACTTCTATAAATCTTTTGTTATTTACTGCTTTCTTTAAGTTCTCAAGCATTGAATTTATAACCTAACACATCAAGTGTTGGTCTATATTTGAATTCGGCTAAGTAATATATCTGCTTGCTAACTAACCAATTTTTTTGTACCCGAGCTAGTTCCAAAATCATCAGCTTGGAGAAGAGCAAGCTTATAAATCTTTCACTGCTTATTATATCACTCTCATCAAGGACCAACATGATCATATCGTATTTGAATTCATTATTATCGTGCGAATTTATGTCGTGGTAAAATTATTAGACTTAAATTTAAAACAATTATTTAGTTGTATCTATTAATTTCATCGATACTTAATCCTTTTAAAAAGTTAAGCTAAACAGCGCACAATCCTGCACAATCCTAGTTCACGCTATAACTTTCTCATTGAAGCTCCTGTTTGATTATTTTTATTATAGAAACATTCAATTAATTGTAGGGTTGTTCAATCCTTCACATAGAACAATCTTGATTACTCCACAAACGTTGTCACTTGTTCCATATATTGTTTGAGCTTGACGATACTGGTTGTTCGCCTGAAATTAAATAATTATAATTCATTCAAGTTAATTTTTTTTTCAAATCTTATGTTAAATTAAATTTGCAAAAATTATATTGCGTAAGATTAAAATTGAAAACTAGTATGATCACAATAAATATTGAAGGGTTAATTGCATCTATCAACAAAAGTTTTCATTGAATTTGTAATTATAACACATTTTATAAAATTTGGCAATTATAACAAAAATTTTTAAACATTTTCAATTTTGACATGATTTTTAAAAAATAAAATTAAAAATAATGTTTAATTTATCTATTTTCATTCTAATTTTTTTTAGTGTCTCAAACTCACAAAATTATCTCTCATGAACCAAAGTGATAGAGGATAGTAGAAAAGGAATTTTCTTAATATGATTAAACAGATAAGTTTGACAGCAAATATTTAAATTAAAAAGTTAGAGATAATTCACAATTTTATTTCTCGTGAGATCAATAATTTATTTTTACCACTATTCTATTAGTATCGTGAAGAAAAAAATATCACAAAGCAAGCACAGATGAAGAAGATGAGAATGAAGTTCCTGCCATACCAGCTAGGACAGAGGACTATTGGGGTGCTTGGAATTGAGCTTCAAGAGCTATGGCGCCATGAATGGGTTGCTAGAGTTGTGACTAACATGTCTTCGAGGAGAGAATGCATATTCTAACATTATTGATAGAAATTCGTAATGATATTCATATTCATAGAGCTCTTCTCAAACAAAAAATAAAATAAAATAAACTACTACTTGGGGATTAAAGATATTTTGAAACACAAAAAAAACTAAATATCAAAGCCACCATTTCCTTGCTCATTTTGAAGTTTAGATAAATTGGGAGAGAATCTGAGATATTATTTTTATTGCAAACTATCAGATGAGATGGTCTCATTATTTTTATTGTGAGACGAATCAAATGATGTATTTTAATTCATTGAAATGATGTATTTTGTTATTGCAAATGATGTATTTCTTTGTTGTAACTAATTTAATTTTTTACTGTTAAAAAATAATTTATTAAAAAATGAAACAATGTATTTATATTATTGAAATGATGTATTAAAGTCCGTCTCACAATAAAAAATGATGAGACCGTCTCAGAAAACCAACTCTATTTTTATTGAAGAGATATTTATTTTGGTGTGAGAGATTGAGGAAATAAAAAAAATATATAAAAAATAGATATAATTGCAAAATATTTTAAATTATAAAGTTTTCAAAAAATATTATTAATTGATGCAATTAACCCTTTTTATTTAACTAATGACCTATCAACAAAACGTGATTCTGCGTTTGTTTAATCTCAAATACTTTGTTACTACTAATTTAAAGCACGTAGAACACAAAGAGGACCAAGCTTAGTCAGATTTCAAGGCAATCGATTGCTAAGTATAAGTCAATACGAGGATGTCCAAACTTGGATTCCTTGGACTGAAACTGAGTCTGACAAGAGCAGGTCGAATGTACATGAAGTACAATCCTTTTCAGAGCAGAGCAGACAATGCATAAACTATGATTGGATCGTACAATCTTGTCTCTAACGACTGGAATTTCGTGTCTAACAGGCAGATTTCAAATATTTGAGGAATCGCCTATAAATACCCCGACAGTTCGAATGAAGAAAACAACGGATCTCTCTGAAAATTAAGCCGACACTCTGCCAATCTTTCTACTCAAACTTTTTGTTTACTCCGTAATTCTACTCACGAGACTTGAGTTTCTAACTCAAGCTGAACATTCGTGTTGCGTGGTTCAAAGCACGAGGCTATGCATTAAAGCTTAAGCTACTTCTAGGTGAATATATCCTTCAAAGATATATTCTCAGCAGTCATTTCCTACTTTGGGATTCTGACTATCGCGGGCGTCTAGCCAACCGTACTGAGTTCTGAGAAGAACAACAAACATCCAACCACCAGGAAGAAGGCTGCGAGGTGCATCCTCACTTCAACCTGAAGACTAAGTCTACAAGGAGTTCCTATGCGAGTGACGATAGCAGACCGATGGACGGAGTGCCAACGGGCTATCTATAGATCGTAAGGAGTCTTATACAAATTTTAGTGGCTTTCTCGATTAAGTTCGGAAGAGTGGACATAGAAATTTTAGATCCGAACCACTTTAATATCATGTGTCTCGTACTAGCTTTCATTTAAGTTTCTGCATACTTAAGTTTCTCCAAACTTACTTTAAAACCTTCGATACTTGTTTAAGTATTAAAGTGTATATTTGTGAAAATTACTTAAGAATTATCTGAGCTAAACTTAATCTTTCAGAAACCCTAAATTGAGTTTCAGTCAGTTTAGGAGAACAAGTGCATAACATAATTACTTTTGCTGCACATTATACTCTCTGATTTCGGGACCAACAAGTGGTATCACACGCCAAGGTTCTTATAGACCAAGGTTTTGTTGAGCCGCTTAGGACCATATCTATTTTTCCTTGCACTTTGTTTGTTTTGTATTAAAGCTCAGGAACACAGAGATGACACATATTACAAAGCTTCCCAAATACGCTCCCGAGAACTTCAAATTATGGAAGAAGAGAACTATGATCATGTTGAAGAACATCCACCCTGAGGTGGCAAAAGTTCTATCAAATGTGCCAATCAAGATCACGAAGATAAACACTTATCTCGGAGAAGCAGCAGGACCATAGATAATAGACAAGCTATATGCTGAGTGGACCATTGATGATAATGTCCGCTATCCGCTAGACTCAGTTGCCATGGAGCCGATCCTCCAATCCCTGCCAGAACCACTAGTTACAGAAGCCCTTGAATACAATAATGCGAAGCAGGTATGGTACTTTCTTGGCACTCTATGTCAAGAAAAGAATCAAATAAAGCAGAACAAGCTTCAAGTATGTGTATATAAATAAGAATCTTTCCAACTCCTTCTTGGGGAGAACATCAAGTCCATGGAGGCTCGATTTAATGCCATCATATGTGAGCTAAAAAATCTTGGAAGAGAATACACCTTTGTCAATCTAAATGCAAAGATCCTTTTCAAAATGCCAAAAGAAGAATGGTTTGTGAAAGTCATCAGCCTTGAAGAGAAGGATCTATCCAAGATGACAACTAAAGAAGTGTCCCAACTACAGGCCCACGAGTGGGATATTCAAATGGCAAACAGAAATGAATTTATGCGGAATGTTAACACACACCCTGAAGAAGATGCTGCACTTTTGTTAAGAAAGATTTCAAGAGAAGGGTACAAAAGCCGTACCAAGCTGACAGATCAACCGGTCAGACCTCTGCATCAAAGTTAGCACCAACACCTTCCTACCAGAAGAAGGAAGAAGAGAGCTCGGTGGTCGAGCTTGAAGAACAGATGAAGAAGCTGACTAAGCTTCTAGAGAAAGCTAAGGCAAAAACTGAGAGTTCACAAGAAGGTGAACAAAAATTCAGTGAGAGACCTCCCAAGGCATGCTTTGAATGCAACTCTCCCAAACACCTCAAGTACGAATGTATGATGGTATCCAAATAGGAGAGAGAACGCCTAAAAAGAATATTCGAGATGAAATCCTCAAGAGCTGTTGCTAAGGTTATGCTTTCCAGAACTAAGGTGCCAGACATCTCTAATAATGATGATGGTTACTACACCTCAGATGACGAGGCCGTTCAAGAAGCATTCCTAGTGTTGATGACCGAGCTTGGAGAAGAAGAAGAAGCATCTGACTCTGAAGATGTAGGAAACAAAGATGAGTCACAAAACTTGGTACGTAACTCAAACTCCGTTTCAATTTCTGCAGCATACATTGAAGAGGACTCTGAATCTCATTGCTCGGATTCAGAAGATGTCACTCTTAAGATTTTAAACAAAGAACTCTCAAATTCTATAAATTGAAAAATGTTTTAGCTGGTGATAATGCCTCACTGAAACTTCAAGTTTCAAGACTGACTGAGGAGATCCAAGGATCGAAATCAGTAAGTGATGAGCTAACCAATCTTAGAGAGGATCATTCAGTTTTGCTTGAAAAGTTTAAAATTATTTCCGATGAATGAGAATCCCTAAAATTGAAAATTGCTAGTGATCAAAAGCTTATTTTTTCATTATATTCTAGCACTAGCAAATTTTTAGAAGCCCTGAGTATACAAAGAGATCCATCTGATAAATTAGGGCTAGGTTTTTCTAAAAATGTTTTGAGAAATCTTGCATCGATTTCTGAAACTGGAAATGTTTAAGATCATCATTTTAAAAAGGATTCCGGTTTAGAAGTAAAGTTGTTAGGAAAATGAGTAGTTAGTACTGACAATGACTCCTTAGTGGCAAAGAGAAGAAGTCAGTTTCCAAACTGAGTTTCAACCCGAAGCTTAAAAGTAATTTGGTTTCAAAATCAAATAAACATGAGATGAAGGCCACTATGCCTAAGAAGTGGGTGAAGCAGCATGTTCCTTATGCAAGGAAACCCACTCCAACAGCTAAGACTAACCTTCGCAAGAAGTCAGTATCATTTCCAAATTATAGAAATCTGAGGTTCTCTGCTCATACTTCTTATGAGTAGAGAACTTATCACAGTAGGAGGGACACCTACTCAAGGTCTGAGCCCAATCATTTTTCAAATTCAAGGGCTAGGAAGACCACACACCCTGGACTTAGTTTCTGAGAACCTAACTAAAACTAAGTTTCAAGAAACTCAGTTTCCAGGAAACTTGGTTCCTAGAAACTCAGTTTCTCGTCAGGTTTCGCACACACACTCTATTCCTTCACATATGCATAAAAATAGCATACATTATTATAGAAGGAAGAGAAAGCTGAGAAGGTTGCGACACCTAAGCTTAAAGTGAAACAAGTTTGGATTCTAAAGGGATGGATTTCAAAGACTATCCCCGCAGGACCCGCAGAAGTTCGGGTACCTAGAGTCTAACCTTTTCTTTTTGCAGGTACAGGGTCGCCAAAGTTAGCTCAGAAAGAAGAAGCGAGCATGAATTTCGGATAGTGGGTGCTCCGCCCACATGATCGTAGAGAAGGAACTCCTCTCAAACTTACAAATGGCGAGAGGACCCCCAGTGATTTTTGGAGATGACTCCAAGGGAAGAGTAATCGACAAAGGATGTTTAGAGTACAATGAAATCACCAACAACAATGTATCCTTAGTCACCAACCCAAACTACTATCTGTTGAGTATCAGTCAACTTATCCAATATGGATATGAGGTGATATTTGCTGAAGATGATTGCTTAATAAAAGGCAAAGAATCCAAAGAGACCGTGCTCAAAGGAATGAAGAAAGGCAATCTTTACATTGTGGATTGGGAGAGCGGAGAACCTGACACGTGCCTTGTCACAACAAGCTCGTCCCAAGAAGGATTAAACTGGCTATGGCATATGAGGCTTAGCCACTAGAATTTTCAATCTATCCGGCACCTTGCGAAGCACAAGCTTGTGCAAGGTCTTCATCAGAATGGATTCAAGAAGGAATAAGGTGTCTGCAAGGCGTTCAAGATGGGGAAGCAAACCAAAGCTTCATTCAAGAATCGACCCATCACAGCAAGCATGGATAGTATCTTAGAGTTGCTGCACATGGACCTGTTTGGACCCGTGAAGCCACCCACCATTGGAGGAAAAAGATTCACACTTGTAGTGGTTGATGACTACTCGAGGTATACATAGGTGAGGATGATGAAGACCAAGGATATGAAGCTCCAGCTACCAGAGCTCATCCTCCAAGTGCAGAACAACAAGGGAGTCACTGTGAAGAGGATTCGATCTGACAATGGAACTGAGTTCTATAATGGCCCTCTTATGGATTTTTGTGTGGATACTAGCATTGTACATGAGAAGTCAGCTCCAAGGACACCACAGTAAAATGGTCTTGCCGAGCAAAGAAACAGAACACTCAAAGAGGCAGTAAGGACCATGCTTGCAGAAGCAGGCTTGAAGAAAGTGGGGTGAAGCCTTGATAACTACGTGCTATACTCAGAACAGAAGTGCCATCAACATTCGTCATCACAAAAACCCGTACGAGGTCTACAATGATCGTAAGCTTTCTATAGCTCATTTACGTGCTTTCGGTTCTCCATGTTACATCCATAATAATGGAAAGTCTAAGTTAAATACTTTCAGTCCTAGGGCGGATGAAGGTATGTTGCTCGGGTATGGACACCCTTCATACAAGGGATATAGAGTACTTAACAAGACTACGAGGCTCGTAGAAGTAACATGCTCTGTTGTTTTTTATGAGTCTATCATAGTACGCACGACCTAGAAGGACCTGGAGCTTGGTGATCACGAGATCAAGGATGCCGGTGAGAAACTGAGTTATGAAAAGGAAATACCTAATACAGTTTCTCATGCTAGATCTATGAATGATCAATCAAGTGCTCCAGAGGACTGGACCGGTGATGCAACTAACCTTCAGGCGTTCAAAATGAAACTCAGTCTGGCGGCAAAGCTGAAACTGACTTGCCAGGCCATAGTGCTCAACCTGAAGATATACACCCCAAAGTGAATTAAGAAGATCGAAGGCTAGAGATCATAGAAGCTATCACTGGAGAAGAAGGTTCGAGTCCAGAAGTTGAATACCAAGTTCCAGAAGATCTAGCCATGGTGGAATAAACCCTAACTCAAGTTCCAGTATCGGGGACAGATGATACTAACTATCCTGAAGTGTTTATTCAACCTCTTGAAGTAACTCAGCTCCAGAGACCTAAGTGGTTAAGACGCCATCCTGAAGAAGTCGTGCTTGATGATGTTACAAACTGAGTACACACGAGACAAGGAAGTGCATTGTTTACTTGTTTTATCTCTCATAAACAAGAACCAACAAAGATTGGAGATGCTCTGACATCAAGTGACTGGATCAATGCCATGAAAGAGGAGCCTACTGAGTTCAAAAGAAATGAAGTATGGCACTTCGTGGATCGACCAAACCATCAATCAGTCATTGGCATAAAATGAGTCTTCAAAGATAAGAAAGATGAGACCAGAAACATAGTTTGGAACAAAGCAAAGCTTGTAGCAAAGGGGTATGCTCAGTGTGAAGGGATAGATTTCGATGAAACCTTTACTCCCATGGCCAAACATGAAGCCATCAGAATATTTCTTGCTTATGCCGCGCACTACAACTTCACAATTTTTAGATAGATGTGAAGAGTGCATTTCTGAATGAGGAGCTCAAAGAATAAGTATATGTTGAACAACCCCCAGGCTTTGAAGAGGGAAACAAAGTTTATAAATTGAGGAAGGCTCTCTATGGGTTGAAGTAGGCACCCCGAGCTTGGCATGAAACCTTGTCTCAGTTTCTCCTCAAGAACAGTTTCCAGAAAGGGAAGATCGACACAACTCTATTCAGGATCAAAGATGGATAAGACATCCTTTTGGTTTAGATATATGTCGATGATATCATCTTTGGATGCAAGAACTTGAAGTTATGTGAGAATTTTGCCCAACTTATGCAAAGTAATTTCCAGTTGACCATGATGGGTAAGCTGTTGGGATTGTATACTGAAAGCATAAATGATTAAGTGTTTTGTATACTGGCCTTCATTTATGTGTTGCATCAACAATTCTCGCTATCTGATAAATGTGAACATACGACGAACTATAATATCCTTTTATCTCGTAGATAGGGATGACCATATGGTGTGTAGGAGATCAAAGAGGATCATATGGTTCATTTGACCTAGCGAGATATAAACAGTATCACAGCTGAAACAGTCCCTGGATAGGCTGTTAGTTTAAGCTGCGGCACATCGGTTCATAAGTGGGCTTATCCTAGCTACTTGATGTGTCGGTACATGTTTATGTATTGATGGGATCAACAGTGGGATGTGCCATTCTCATTGACATATGAATGAGCTAGATTCCTAACATACTTCCTATGATCTTAAACCTAACTGAAGGATAAGGGGCACACAGGGATTGACCACACTTTGATTTGCTAGGATGGTGAGTCTTACATGTACTCTAATATCTGCATTTTGGGTGTTGGCAATTTTTGTGGGGTCTGCTTAGGCTGGATGTATAGGTAAGCATATCCGTTTCAGGATGGTGACATTCCCTGATGAGCTCACAAGGTTCTTTATGCTAAGTCCTGCAGGCTGAATGATTTGTTCAAGCAGAAGAGAAAAGGAGCGAGTGGTATTAATCAACTCAATCTGTCTTTCTACGAGGACCATTCCTCTCATTTAGTATAGCCTTCATCAACTCAATCTGTCTTTCTAACTCTCCAATCCTAACCGTATCCTCTCCTTGGTTAGCCATTTCCAAATCAGTCTCAATATTTTCTTGCCTTTGTTGTAATTTCCTCTCCAAAAGCTCACGAGCTTTTGACCTCGTGATCATAAACAACCTACAAACTCCACAAAAAAAACCAATTACCAAACCAAAACAACTTGATCAAACAAAGGAAAAACAACTATCAAACAATAAGCAAAAAGCAAAAAGTTCACACAAGCAATAACACGAACACCTAGCCTACAAGCTTCACTTTCCCCCCAATATCTAGCAACCTACTAAATGAAGTCCCCGGCAACGGCGCCAAAACATGATGCGGCTAAAAGTTCAATCAAAATTAAACTCCTAGCTACACAAGAATAAAATTTGTCAAATCCAGGTCCTTCTTCCCTTCGCCCGCTAGATTACCGAGATACTATAACAAAGTCTAATAGCTAGGTAAGATAAAATCGTTGAGTGATTTCTATC
>JAPKLW010000064.1:304377-334782 GCA_026898455.1 Plectranthus barbatus | reverse complement strand
TAGCAGCACATATGGATCTTGAGATCTGGCAGATGGATGTCAAAACCGCGTTCTTAAACGGGTACCTTGAGGAAGGTCATGACATCTACATGCAACAACCAGAAGGATATGTGCAGAATGATCAAGAGCATCTTGTCTGGAAGCTCAAGAAGTCCTTATATGGACTTAAGCAAGCTTCAAGGTCATGGAACAAGCATTTCGATGATGTGATCAAATCCTATGGATTTGTACAATGCAAAAATGAAAGTTGTGTACCGTTTATGTGTCAGTGGGAGTGTGGTTTTTCTTGCACTTTATGTAGATGACATTCTCCTATTTGGAGACAATGTGGAGGTGTTATCAGGCATAAAAGGTTGGTTATCCGAGCAGTTTCAGATGAAAGATCTGGGTAATGCAGGTTACATCCTTGGGATCAAAGTCCTACGCAATCGTAGGAAAAGAATGTTGAGCTTATCTCAGGGTGCTTACATTGATACTGTGTTGGCTCATTTTAGCATGGAAAATTCCAAGAGAGGCCTTTTGCCTTATCGTCATGGAATTCGTCTTTCGAAGTCATAGTGTCCTGTGACAGAGAAAGAGAAGAATGAGATGTCTTTAGTACCATATGCTTCGGCAGTGGGAAGTCTCATGTATTCTATGCTTTGTACGAGGCTAGATATCTGCTATGTTGTTGGTGTGGTAGCAAGATATCAGTCCAATCCCAGGCAGGCGCATTGGAATGCGGTGAAACACATTCTCAAATATCTGAGGAAAACACGAGACTTATGTCTTGTATATCAGTGTGAAAACTTGTGTCCTGTTGGGTACACGGATTCGTATTTCCAGGCGGATCAAGATGAGAAGAGATCGACCTCTGGATATGTGTTGACCTTGGGAGGAGGAGTTGTATCTTGGAGGAGTGCGAAGCAGAAATGCATCGCAGACTCCACCATGGAAGTTGAATATGTAGCAGCTTCAGAGGCAACAAAGGAAGCTGTATGGTTCCAGAATTTCCTCCTGGAGTTAGATATTGTTCCGAGCTTGCCTAAGACAATCACAGTATACTGTGATAATGCTGGTGCAGTGGCAAACTCAAGGGAACCAAGAACTCACAAGGCCTCAAAACACATTGAGAGAAAATACCACATCATACGAGAAATCGTGGCAAGAGGCGATGTGCTAGTCCAAAAGATAGATACGAAAGAGAATCTAGCTGATCCATTTACAAAAGGCTTGCCTCAAAAGGTCTATGAGGAACACGTTCGTGCTCTTGGACTGAAGATCTGAGGCTGGACACCTTAGGTCCCATTTTCTAATAGCTAGATTGAATAGACACACTTAATACTCTGTAAAAGTAATGGTATTATGCTTTGAGTATAAGTGGGAGATTGTTGGGATTATATACTGAAAGCATAAATGATTAAGTGTTTTGTATATTGCCTTCATTTATGTGTTGCATCAACAATTCTCGCTATATGATAAATGTGAACATACGACGAACTATAATATCCTTTTATCTCGTAGATAGGGATGATCATATGGTGTGTAGGAGATCACAGAGGATCATATGGTTCGTTTGACTTAGCGAGATATAAACAGTATCACAGCTGAAACAGTCCCTGGATAGGCTGTTGGTTTATGCTGCGGCACATCGGTTCATAAGTGGGCTTATCCTAGCTACTTGATGTGTCGGTACATGTTTATGTATTGATGGGATCAACAGTGGGATGTGCCATTCTCATTGACATATGAATGAGTCAGATCCCTAACATACTTCCTATGATCTTAAACCTTACTGAAGGATAAGGGGCACACACGGATTGACCACACTTTGATTTGCTAGGATGGCGAGTCTTACATGTACTCTAATATCTGCATTTTGGGTGTTGACAATTTGTGTGGGGTCTGCTTAGGCTGGATGTATAAGTAAGCATATCCGTTTCAGGATGGTGACATTCCCTGATGAGCACACAAGGTTCTTTATGCTAAGTCCTGCAGGCTGAATGATTTGTTCAAGCATAAGAGAAAATGAGTGTGTGGTATTAATCAGGAAATAAGAAATTAATTAATTGTGGTTGATTGTCATAAGCCAAATTAATTAATGAATGTCTAAAACCTTAAATATGTGGATCATGTTAGTTTAATGCAACCCGTTCCTAATAACGTGGTAATAAAGGGGCGAGTCAGCATTGTTACCGTGATGAAGGTTAAAACAATGTTTTATTAATTAATTATGTTCTGGGTTGAACAAGGAAGGATTAATTAATAAAGAGGGCCCACTTTATTATTTGCATTTGATCCCTGGTCTGGCCCACAAACTGCTCAAGCCCATTAGGGTTAGGGTTTCTCAAAACCCTAACACTATTATAGGATTTCTCTCTTAGATCAGAAGTAGCCACCACAGTATACAATTTAAAATTCAAATCAGAATATTGAATTAAGAGAGAGAGAGATCGGCGGCGATCAGAGGGAGGGTTTTCCTGATCGAATCCTCGGCTTCCTGATTCAACTTGGTAGATAATCCTCCCCAGATTTCCAAGGAGCAAGGGAACAGATCAGAAGATCAAATCTGTAGGAACACAATCAAAGTAGCGTTCCATTCCGCTTCAGATTTAACTTCATCATTCATCCTCCGATCTAGATCTGTAGATCAAACGATTGAAGATCAGGTATTCTCTTGAATCCACCCTATGCAATTAATTATTATAGAAGCATGAATAGGGTGGCATGGTTTATTTAATTGAATTTGTTCTTGATATCCTAAGAATGGTCATGCGATAACAACTAATGTTGTTAGTCGTAGACTCGAATCCTACATAAGCTAACTTATTTTCTGGGTCTTCAAGTTATTCATGGAGAAGGAGGAATCTTCATCAATCAAAAGAAGTACACCAAGGACTTGATCAACAAGTTTTGTCTAGAGAAGACCAAGCCCTTGAGGATTCCATGAGCCCGAGTGCTCAGATTAATCTTGATGAAGAAGGTGAAGTAGTCAATGCAACGAGTTACAGAGGAATCATTAGATCTCTATTATATTTGACTGCAAGTAGGCTAGACATTTCTTACTCAGTTGGAGTATGTGCGAGGTTTCAAGAAAATCCCAAGAAGTCGCACGTGGAGGCTACAAGAAGAATTGTGAAATAACTCAAAGGGACATAATCTTTAGGTATTTGGTACCCCAAAACTGACGAGTTTACTCTAAATGCTTATTCAGATTCAGATTTTGGAGGATGCTGAATCGACCGAAAGAGCACAAGTGGAACTTATCAGTTCCTAGGTCATAAACTTATTAGTCAGTTTAGCAAGAAGCAACACTTTGTGGCCACGTCAATAACCGAAGCTGAGTATGTGGCTGTTGCTAGTTGTTGTGCTCAAGTGTTCTGGATCAAGCAACAACTACTTGATTATGAGGTCAAGACTGGGTGTGTTCCTATCTACTGTGATAATAGCAGTGCTATGTGCATCACAAAGAACCCAGTACATCATTCAAGAACCAAAACACATTGACTTCAGACAACACTTCATCAGCGATTATGTCGAGAAGAAGGATGTGTCCGTAGAGTGCATCCGTACTGAAGATCAACTAGCGGACATCTTCACCAAACCACTTCCTGAAACCTGTTTCTGATTTAAGGAGTTATGTATTAAGCTTGGTTTGCTAGAATTCAATGAGATTTTAATTGAAGAGGAGTAGATGTGGATTAAAACTAAGTCCGAGCTCTTAGTTTTGAGGATTTCTTATTCTCTCTCTTTCTTAGTATGGTGAAGGTGATACTGACCAAAACTGAGTCCCAACTTTAAGTTTTTGCTTGAATTATTTCAATCATTTCAAGTGGTGTGACCAACATGTTTCAATTGTGTGTGAGGATCGAAGAAAACCTTGATCAAAGATGACGGGTGCGGATTAAGACTGAAGTTCAAACTCTCGGTTTTCAGATTTTGCTTATTTCTCAATATGGAGGTTCCATATTTAACCAAAATTTTAAAGTATAGTCTAAGTGATGTCTACGCAAAAAGAGTGAAACTTACTCACAACTAAGTTTCAGTATGAAGGACACGTACCCAGTATGGGTCTCCAACACTTAGCCTAAATTTTGGGGATATCGGTGGACCATACTGACTCTCCTAGAAAAACCAAGTTTTGTTTTTATACTTAGAATATTTTGAAGAAAGGTTGCAGAATTAAACTGAGTTCCAACTCTCAGTTTAGAAATTGACTCTTAGTCAGTATAGATGTATAAATGCAAGGATTCGAATTCAAATTTTATTTAGCTTATCGTATACGATGCATTAAATGCGTAACAGGTGGCGATGAATCAACGCACGCCACGTGGACAAGCCCCGATCACACGTCAGATCAGTTAAAATTAGTTCAATCGATGATATTTCCCGGCCATCGATCTTGTATCTATTGACCTAATCCAAACCGTCAAATCTCTATCTCTTTACCTTATTTAAACCGACGAAAATATGACGGTTAAAACTTTTATTACTTTGCCATTTTCATCCACTCTCAAAACCTTCAATCCTCAATATTTCCAGAAACTCTCTCCAAAATTTAAGTCCTTCGAAAATCATTCTCCTTCATTTATTGCCAATCATTATCCTCAAATCATGGCACTAAAGAAGACAAAGACACCCCAGAAGCCTGTCGGAGAAACATCTACTTCAGGTAGAGAGGAGGAGCCACCGATCAAATATGTTGATCGACCATATTTACAAATTCTAAAACTGATTCATTATGATCCCAAGAAGCTCTCACCAGAGTAGAGGAGAGCTGCCCAGGTGACGAAGGAGAAGATTTTAAATGTGGCAGATATTAGGGAAGCCTGCCCAGACCGACGGCTAGCGAAGAAATTATCAGGGGAGAGGATTGTTTATTACTTGAGGGCTCGACCAAAGAGATTTCATCCATTTTTGGTGGCAGAGTTCTACGTTAATGCTGTGGTCGACAAAGATAAGAAGTTTTTCACCACTCAGGTGGTCGGAACTGACATTGTAGTGACACCTAAGTTTCTCAAAGAGGTGTTCAAGCTAAGGAACATGGGAACAAAAATTCAGCATTATTGACAGGGGGTTGATAACCAGAAGGTTCGGGATATTTTGGAGGGTTACTGGACTGACTGGAAACTTGATGAAGTCACCACCTCTGGAAGATGAACCACAAGACCAACGAGCTAGATCTATTCTACAAGTTTCTCGCTGACATTGCTATAAGGATGTTGCACTGCAAGATGGGCTCATTTTCTAAGATGAGCTGAAAGAAGTATTATATACTTATATCCATCGATGACAAAGTTCATGGAGACTGGGTTGAGTTTCTCATTGAACGGTTGTTAGATTATGTGAGTAGAAAATCTACGATTGAGAAGACAGAGCAATTCTCCACTGGTGTAGGCTTCGGCCTAAAGGTGAGTTATCTTTTGGAGAAATTGCTGTCAGAGGTTGATGAAGGTGAGCTGCTGATTCCAACTGACTTCATCCCAACCAAATCTGAGGTTGTTGAGCTCAGTCAAACAGAGGATGATGATGAAGATGATGATGGTGGTGGTGGAGGAGACAGGACAGTGGAGGAGACAGCTGCACAACAAACTAAGATTGCAGCTCAGCAAGAAGAAAGCTTGCAAAAGGTCATGGTGGACCTTCCTCAATTGTCCAAGCTTGGTGTGGAGCCATCTCAGCAAAAGAAGAAGAGGAAGCTGACTAAGAAGTTCGGCGAGGAGACGTCAGCTCGGCTAGTTCAGAGGCCTCAACTCTTCCAAGGTCATTTTTCTATCAACATTCCAAGAAATCCCCGGACTGACCTAGTCCAACCATTGATCCGTAAGAAAAGAGCATGAGAAGAGGGGGTGCCAGGGAAAGGAAAAGAGAAGGTGGGAAAAACTTCCGCTAAGCGCAAGATCATATTTCAGGAGCCAGAGATTGAAATTCCTCAAAATATGAACATTCCCTTTCTCTCTGGAGCTCCTGAAGCAACATCTTTTGAGGCTCTCTACCAGGAAGCTCACGGTAATGACCAACAACCTAAATATCAGTATGAGCAACCTGAGGTGGAGGTTCTAGTTGAAAAAGAAATTCTTGAGCGGGCGACCGACCCAGAACAACCAGCGGAAGAAGGTGGAGTAGAGAAGGAGGCAGAGGAGGGTATTGCAAATTCTGAGCAGATGTATGAGGAGATAGAAGCGGAACAACCTCCTCATCAAACTGAGTCTCAACATGTACCCAAGAAAGACATGGTGGTACATGCTGAGGAAATCATTCTTGAGATTGTGCAGGAAGCTGCTGAATAGGCTATGAATATAGAGATGATATCATGAGTATTTCCTCAGATGATTTTGCAATTTCCATTCGCTCTCCAAATGACGATGAAGTGCGTCGTCTCCAACTAGAAGAAGAATGTAATTTTGAGAGAGACATGCACAGAGTCTGGAGAAGACATCCTTGGGACTCTAGGAGGGATAAGGAGCTGCACAGGAAGCCAAATCAAATCGCTGAGTTTAAGATTCCATTCAATGGACTACCCCATCCTGAGTCTTCCTATCTACGACTCAGTAGCTAGTGTCCACCGATAGAGCAGACTGACACAGGGGATGTCAAACTTATCCCTTAGGCTGCGGAAATTTCTCAAAGGATAGAGCGACGGGTCACTGAAGAAATTAATTTGCTCTATCCTGGCATTCTGCTTGAGTATACTATTCCCTGTGATGTGTTGAGGGGTGAATTCAGATGGTGGAGGAGGTTCGACCTAGCCAAGCATGAGCTTAATACAGAAGATCTATCTATAATAATGGCTAGGATGGGAATAACTTTCTAAAGACCTGAGGAGGTCTGAGCAGATGAGTGGAGCGCTCAGACGGAGCGAAGGCAAATGACTGATAAAGGAATAAGGTTGAGGATATTAGCAATCCATGCTTACAGAGCTGCAACTACCGATGCACTAAACTTTCAGTTAGATGCTCATAGATTGCCACCCCAATATTATCAGTTTGTATCTGAAGCACCTATCACTGCCATCCCTATATCTCAGTTACATGCTTCCACTTCTAAATCTCCTGCACTTGCTGTCTCTCTAGAAGGATATAGTCATATCATAGCTTCCCGGAGAGATAAGGTGGCAAAACTGACTAAACAACTCCAAAGGATGGAAGGCAAACTTGAGCAGATAAAGGAGGCTCTGGAGCTTGCCAAGAAAGATTTGGAGTTTGCTGAGGAGGAGAGCAGGGAGTTGGAGCAAGCTTTGTCCTTGTCTGCCAAGCTTACTATTCAACAAACAGCCGAGCAGATAGTACAAATCATTCATGCCATCTCTTCAAGCAGGCAAAACTTGGCTCATGCTGCTCAAGTGATTTAGAGGAGAAATGAGATCATTGCCAAGGTGAATGCTCAGAAAGAAAAGGCAAAAAGGAATTTCAAATGATGCAAGAAGAAGACTATCTGGCCGAGTAAGATGAGAGATAGAGTGATGGACACTAAAAGTGATTGCTCAATTTCAATGAAAACCAAGTAATAATATCAATCCAGGTCGCTATCTCGTTTCGCCCAATGGATTATTATCTAATCGTGTGGAATTTTATAGCTAGAAAAATCAATAGTCGTTGAGTTGTATTCTAACAATCTAGGCTTGAATGTAAACTAAATTAGAACAAATCGAAAGCAATAGTCTGAATCATCATTCAACAATTTGTAAATGTAAACAATTCTTCCAATTCTTCAAAAGCTTGGTAGAACAAGATTCACAAATACTCAAGAGTGATAGAATGGATATTGATAAGAATGTGGATGTGCTCCAATTAAGTTGAACTTAGATGCAAACACGATTTAATCCCTAAATGGATGGACTATTACACTATTCTAGCCAATCCCCTATCACGACGAATTGACCGTAGATGACGTTAGAAACCTCAAACCGCTACGTTATTAGCTTCTAACTCACTCCCTATGGCTCATAAATCATCATCCTATGCCCTTCCTCCCCACAGGGATGGGATCGAGGAACACATGAAAACATGCTAATCACGACGCTCCTATCCGCGTATTGGCTGCAATATTCAGGTCAATTATCACCTAAGTTGGATATTACCTACACCAAGGTGAATAGGAATAAGATCTAGCATGATTCAATCTCATAGAGGGAGGTAAACATGCACAATTCAACTTAATCATCACACATCTTTATTCAAATCAACATCCAAAAGAAGTTTAGAACACCATACCTATCAATTGGATCATTACAATGTTGAATTCAAAAAAAACCATTACAATTGATAGATCTAGAGAGATTTCTTCCCCAAATTGAGTATCTTGATCTTGATCTACCCTTGGACTCTTCAAATCTTCACCAAGTGAGGTTGGATTAGCTCTTTGACACCTTGGATTAGGTTTGGAAGGAGATGGAAGATGGAAATGTAGAGAGAATTTATCTAATTTTCATGTAAAAGTGACAAAAGTTCTCATAAAATCCGAAATTCCCCCTTTTATAATGAGCTGGCAGAGCCTTGGATCGCCCAAAATGAGATCGGATCGCCCGAGATGACTTGAAACAAAGAAACCGCCAGAGCAGCCCGCAATGGATCGGTTGGGATGAAATAGGCTCGACCGAAATCTGCCTCTGAAATGGTAGATCGACTGAGCTCTGCAGGGTCGCCTGGGATACGCGTCTAAAATGGAAGATCAGTCAAGCCTCTGCAGGATGTGGCCTCTGTTCTGCCCAGATCGGTCGATCCAGAAATGGATCAACCGAGATTCTTCTCTGAAATCCACCCTGCTGCTTTTCGTGCTCCTCTCGGTCGATCCTTACACCCTTTGACTCTCGGATCTGGCGATTTTCCTCCAAAACTTAGCCAAAAATGCTGAATTATGCCCAAAACCTAACCTACACCATCCGAAACACACAAAACACGAAAATACAACAAAAAGAAGCAAAAAGCATATGATATGGGAGTAAAATAAATGCAATCATGCTTGCACAAACATCGAAATATAGGTCATTTTACGCACATATCATAGAGCTCAAGACAAAGGAAGATGAAGAATGAATACTTCGTGAAGCTAAACTAAGACGCATAACCGATGAAGAAGCTCGCTTAGCTGAACATAGGAGAATTGAAAATGAAGCAGAGCTTCAGAGGCAACAATCGGAAGTTGAACAGAAGAGATTGACAGAAGAATAGGCGTTTAGGGAGGAGGAAGTGAGGCGTAAAGCTGCTGATAACTCTCATATAGAGTTATTATTTTTATCTTAATTTGGTTAAATGTGTCATGAATTTGGTCAATTAAGTAAGATAAATAGTATGTTTTAGATTAATTAGTTGTTGTGTCTTGTCTTTGTTTGTTAGGTGTTGTTTAGCTTAATTTATTAGGTTTATGCAAGGAATTGTTTAAGTGTTGCCGCAGGTATTAGAGCTTAAAAGTAGCATGTTGAGGAGAAGCTGATTGCTGCAGCATGGGAACCGCATGGCTAACCTTCTGAAAAAGCAATTCTAGGACCACCTGCAGACATGATCTCTACACTTTTCAGATCCTATCTCAAAAGTTGGACAGGTGTCAACCGTGTGAGCCGCCAGAGTTGGAAGGCATGATGGAGGGCCACGTGTAGAGCGGAGATGGGACTGAGCTGAAAAAGAGGGAGATATTTTGGAAGGAAGGAGAGAGGACACGGACACAGACACAATTGGAAGGAGTGCGTGCAAGAGAAGCTAGAGGAGTTCGTGTGTGATCAAAGAATGAAACTCAGTGAACAAGGATTTTGTCTGAGTTATTTTAGGTTTTTGCTAGTTATTTTATTTTAGAAGATGGTTAGGAAGATGAACATGATAGTCATTTTCTATTTTCTTGTTTTGAATATGAGCTAAAACCGTTATGCTTGGGTTGTTGACTTGTTTATCTATTTGAATATATGTTGGGGTATGTTCTTGTTTAAAATCTGATGTTTGGTATGATTTTGGTTTGTTTGGTTCCTTGAGCATGACAGTGGAAGGGAATTTCTCACTTAGCAAGACCAAAAAGAGATCTAAGAAGAGGAGATCATGATCAACCTTATTTCTTGTGTAGACATATGAAGAAGTTTAGGCTTGGTAAGAACCCCTGCTATGTTTTATTGCATCTGAACATTAAATCTTGCATAAACATATGATGATTGATAGGAAGAGGCAGATCTAGTAGAGTGAAAGCCTGCTAGGCACAATTGATAGGTTACAAGACTCAAAGATGATGCATGAACCATGCTCTAGCATATAGGATAGTGGATAAGCATAAGGTGACAACCCAACTGTGTTTTCTATCATTGTTAAATCGTATTTCTGAAGTTTACATGATCATTGTTTGGGAAGAGAAGTTGTTAATCATTTTGGCTTTAATTGGTTTCATCATTTACGCATTTTTGCAATTTTAATTTAGAAAGGCATCACATAAATTTTATTTACAAAAAATATTTTATGCACGGCTTACTTTCACTCCCTTGGGTACAATATCTGGACTTTGATCTATATTACTTGTTAGACTATGTGCACTTGCGTATTAAACTGTAACACATCACAACACACAACAGCTGCAGAAGACCTTGTAAGGCTTGAAGAAGAGAGAGCTCGACTTCTTGCTGTGGTTCTAGTGTGCCTGAGTCTTCTATCCAAATCTCCGGGAGTGGTGTTGTGTCCGTAACAATGCTGAATCAGATGCAAGCTCACTTTCAAGACCAGATTGACATGCTTACAGCAAGATTTGAAAAGAAACACGCTGAAACTGATGAAACTTTAGCATCTGTTAAGTCTACTGTCTCGGCTCTTCTTGAAATTGTCACAAAGGGGGAAGAGTAGAGACAAAAAGAAAAGGAAGAGCAGCGCATGAGAGAAGAAGCTCAAGAGAAGAGGAGGTAAGAGCAGCACAATACGCTTCTGGAGCTGGTTTCAAAGCTGAGTGGAACAAAGTCTTCATCATTAGAGCCTCCTCCTCCTTAAGTTTTCTAGTACTTTTTTTGCAGTTCAATTTTTATACTTTCATTGTACTTGTAATCTTTATCATTTAATGAAAGTTTGGAAAATGTTCTGAGACAATCTTCCATTGTCTATCTCTCTGTCTCCTTTACTAAGTTTTAAACCTGGCTGAACTCACCTTTTCTAAGTGTGAGCAACAAAACTTTTTTTCACTCAATTGGTTAATGCGAGAAATGTCTCTCCAATTCAGGGGGAAGACCAATTAGAGTAGGATAGAACTAAGTACACGTATACTGAGTAGTGTCGTTGTAAACTCAGTATGCCATGCTTCATTTTCTTTATGTCTCTTTAAGTGGTTTTGACAATATCAAAAAGGTGGAAATTGTTAGGAACTAAGTTTTAGTTCCCTCCTTAACTTGATGTTTTGATATGTCAAAACTCACATTAGCACTAAGTTTCTAGAAGTCTAAAATGTAATCTATATTTAGGATTATTTGTGTTGTAATAGATCTTAGATTCTAAAGAACTAGCAAAGGACTTGCTCGAGATTTGAAGTGTTCGTGCATGAAACTTAGTTTCACTAAGTATGGCCAATGCCTATACTGAGTTTGGGTACTCAGTATAGTGCTAACCATACTGACTTAGTAGAAGTGAGTATGAGAGTTGCCTATACTGACTAGGAATGTCAGTATGGAGGCCTTCGTTTTCTTAAGCACGTGGAACACAAAGAGGACCAAGCTTAGTCAGACTTCAAGGCAATCGATTGCTAAGTATAAGTCAGTACGAGGATGTCCAAACTTGGATTCCTCGGAATGAAACTGAGTCTGACAAGAGCAGGTGGAATGTACATGAAGTACAATCCTTTTCAGAGCAGAGCAAACAAAGCATGGACTATGATTGGATTGTTCAATCTTGTATCTAACGACTAGAATTTCGTGTCTAACGGGCAGATTTCAAATATCCGAGGAATTGCCTATAAATACCCTGACAGTTCGAATGAAGAAGAACAACAGCTCTCTGAAAACTTAAGTCGACACTCTGCCAGTCTTTCTACTCAAACTTTCTGTTTACTCTGTGATTCTACTCACGAGACTTGAGTTTCTAACTCAAGTTAAACATTCGTGTTGCGTGGTTCAAAGTACGAGGCTAAGCATTAAAGCTTAAGCTACTTCTAGGTGAATATATCCTTCAAAGATATATCTGCAGCAGTCAGTTCCTACTCTGGGATTCTGACTATCAAGGGCGTCTAGCCAACCGTACTGAGTTTTGAGAAGAACAACGAACATCCAACCACCAGGAAGAAAGCTAGGAGGTGCGTCCTCACTTCAACCTGAAGACTGAGTCTACAAGGAATTCCTAGGCGAGTGACGATAGCAGACCGAAGGACGGAGTGCCAACAGACTATATAGATTTTAAGGAGGCTTGTACAAAACTTAGTGGATTTCCTGATTAAGTTTGGAAGAGTGAACATAGGATTTTTAGATCCGAACCACTATAATATCCTTTGTGTCTTCCTAGCTTTCATTTAAGTTTCTGCATACTTAAGTTTCTCCAAACTTACTTTAAAACATTCAATACTTGTTTAAGTATTGAAGTGTATATTTGTGAAACTTACTTAAGAATTATCTGAGCTAAACTTAATCTTTCAGAAATCCTAAATTGAGTTTCAGTCAATTTAGGAGAACAAGTGCATAACATAATTACTTCTGCTGCATAATATACTCTCTGATTTCATAACCAACAAGTATATATTATTTTATTTTATTAATTAACATTGTTTATTGTTTATTTAATTTATATAAATATTATTTACTCAGATATTTTTACAAATAATTATGTTGTAAACCAAAGCAACTAATTTGTATATTAAGGCATATTAAAATAATATGAATATCTAACAAAAGAGTATTTATTCGAATTATGAAATATTATTGAAAGAAATAAATAAAAAATATATTCAATTTATTAAAATAATTATATCAATTACTAATACAAATACTAAAATTGTATTAAAATATAGATTTAGCATTTAATATTAAATAATAAACATATTTAATAATTATATAACAAATTATTTAAATAAGTCACTCTGTTAGATTTAAAAGATTTGATTCAAAGTCTGTGTCTAAATGTGTTTAACTATATAAGCTTTTAAAGAAGTCCAAACTTAATCTTGATATGAAATAGATCAAACCTAATAGGGTAATTATGTATATCTATCCCAAACTATGAGAATTTATGAAATTCTATCCCATAGTTTTAAAGTTATGGAATTCTATCCTACACTACATTTATTTATGAAATTTCATCCTAATCCATTTGACATCATCAATTTGGTGCCACATCACCTATAAATTGCCATGTTGGCAATCCATATCAAACTTTAGGTTGATGTGGACATTATGACGTGGCATTTTTTATTATTTTATTTTTAGAATACTTTTAAAATTGAAGTAAATTTTAAAACTAATAAAATTTCAATTTTCGCAAGTTAATTTTAAAACTGAATAAATATTTTAATTTTATTTAGATTTTTAAAATTTTAGTAACTCAAAATATTTGATGGGAACCATACATTTTTTTTATTTTAGTACATTTATCAAAGTTACTATTCAATAATTAATATTTAATTATATCCGCTTCTTTTATGTTTGCTTCCCTTTCTTGCATTTTCTCTTTTTTTTTTTTTTTTTACATTTTCCCTATCTAGAAATTTTATACAAACTTTTATTCAAAACTCCAATATCAAATTAATGGTAAATTTTTCTAATAACATGTTTGACATTTTATTAGTGTAACTACAATCAGTACTATTTATTTCTAGGTGTCGTGCACAAGCTCTGTTGAGTTGTACAAAAATAAGTTTAAGAAATAAACTTATCTACAAATAAATTGGAAAATTTAAAAGTAAATTTATTTCCGTAAATTCCCAAATTTATTAATTTAAATAGAAAATTTTTAATATGTTAGTTTTTAATTAAGTTATTAGTGAATTTTTAATTAATAAAATCTATTTAATTAAATGAGATTTTATTTAATATTAATTATTTTATTATAAGAATAAAATATTAATTACTGAATAACAAATTAATGTATTTAAATTTAAGATTAAATTATGTCCATCTTAATAATCCGAATAGAATTAAAACATTCACTTCAATTTTAAAATTAATTTTAAAATTTTAAAATTTAATTACTTTTTAAAATTTACTTTAATTTTAAAAAATAAAATAATAATAAATGTCACATCATAATATCCACGTCAGCCAAAAATCTGATGTGGATTGCCAACATGGCAATTTACAGGTGATGTGGCAGCAAATTGATGATGTCAAATGGATTAGGATGAAATTCCATAAATAAATGTAGTGTAGGATAAAATTCCATAACTTTAAAACTATGGGATAGAATTCCATAAATTCTCATAGTTTAGGATAGATATACATAATTACCCAACCTAATATTCATATGATCAAACCTAATAAAACCTTAGGTAGTCCTATATTCCTGTTGGGTAGTCTGACATATTTTCACTCTTAATTGTAAATAAAGCATAGAAGTCTCTATAAATCTACGAAACGTATGCCACTCCAATAACTCGGATAAAATCGGATTCGATTCTTGTAAGTTGTAAGAATACAACACATTCCATTAAAAAAAGAATCAACATATTATTATTACACCAACTCAAATAACTACACTTCCTGGCTAGTCGATAACGCTCCATATCCAGGTTTCTTTCATATGCACATCTCACAGATCCAAGTTTTCATTCATATTCAAAAAATCAACAACTCCCGCTCATGTTTGATCTGCAAACTATTTTATTGTTCGATCAGACGTGCTCCTGCTGAGGAATGGCGGCAGCCTGCGAAGAACCCGCAGCCGGTGGAGTCGACAGTGGAGTCACAGCAGGTGCAGCCGCCGCCACGAGGAGGCCTCTGCTTTGAGCTGACTGAACCACGATTGCAAACTGTGCTGCCGCCAGTGCAGCAGCCTCCTGTTCCACCAACAAAGGCATCAAATGATTTGCAGATTCAGGAAAGCAATCACGACTCGAACAACAACTACTTATACACGGTGAAACATCTATCGATACCTGTCTTTGCCTCCTGCGTTGCAAGATGCTGATGGCCCAGATCATGATGTAGCAAGGCAGAAGAAAGCCAACAGCACGAAGCAAGAATAGCTGTGTGCGTACGCATATTTATCAGCTCTTGAAATATAAATGGTCGATAGCATAATATATGGTTTATGACAACTTACAGATAAGAATGTTGATGCATCATTCTCTCCATCTCCTTCATCACCATCATCAGTGATGGACAGGGCGTGTCTCAGTAGCAGAAGAGCCATTAACTGCCAATCAAGAAATTCAATATATTTAATTGAATGTCGTGTTGATATTATCAGAAAACTTTATAGCTGCTCCAGTATCTTTCTAAGAAATTCAAATGTCAAATGCAGGCAAATTCTACGATAAGGCAGGCGATGAACATGCCGGATGTTTTTTGTAGAAGGAAATGCAGCAACTTTACAGGTACATAACTTAACATTCCAGAAATATACTTTTTCATCAACCTGTAACGGACATGGTCAAAGACAAACTCTGTCGGTCCACATTTGGGTGAAAGACCTCTAAAGCAAACACCATAACTATCAGACAGAACAAAATGGTAACCAACTACTCTTTTGTATCTCGCATCTATAGAATTTCTACCCTCGGGGGTTTTTCACTCATTCACTAAAGTATGGAATCTAGAGTTATT
This sequence comes from Plectranthus barbatus, assembly GCA_026898455.1. NCBI lineage: Eukaryota > Viridiplantae > Streptophyta > Magnoliopsida > Lamiales > Lamiaceae > Plectranthus > Plectranthus barbatus. The sequence goes on along the minus strand of JAPKLW010000064.1, from coordinate 319,106 downwards.
AATTGGGAAATATCGGCTAATCCAAAAACTTCTGATATTTTTTATAATCATCAATTGAGAGTAAGAGGAGACATTGCTTCAATTTCTTATCAAAAGAAATGTATTACTAGAGAACTGGGAGTTCCTATTAATGCATGACTACTTTAACCACATACCAGTTTGGCTCATTATTGCCGAGACAATGGATTACTTCTTCACATTCACCATGCAATGCTTGTAGTTATTGATAGACAGAAGAATCATGGCATGGTGATGTATAGAAAAAAGGAAAGCCTCGAAGCAACTCTCTTGTGGGAACGAACAAGTCATGGCCGAACTAGGATTTAAATACATCTATAATTTCCCACAGAAGTATAAAACAATAAGTTATAATCTAGTAGTATATGATATGTGACTTAGAAGAGCATAGCAGCAGATTATTTCAATTTTCTTCTTGAATCTCAATCAAAATACAGAAATGAATACCAATCAGGCACTGCACTAAATAACATAAGTAGCAAAGACTTACAATTAGAGCAGCTGAACGGCAAAAAGCAGCACCACTGCTGTTAGCACTATTATAATCATCATAGTCAGCATCAAAAAACTGACGCTCAGCCTCAGCGATTGCTAGAAGACGAGGATCATGCATATCTAGCGGTGTGCCAGAGATTTGCCATACTCCCCTGGAGAAACCAAATCACAATTCCCATAATAATAATAATAATAATAATAATGGACAGTGTTAGATCATATACTCCGAAACTTCTCTCACTGCCATTTTGAAGCAAGAAAAGTGGAAAACATAAATCGCAGAAACACAATTTTAGCAATTTTAAGATTTGAAGTATTACCCTATATCAATGGTGGTTTCATCAGGTTGAGGGCGTGGTATAGCAGTATAACCAGGCTGATATTGCTGCACACAAATTAAAGAATTCCATATCACATAGCAGATGCAGGCTAAAACATCAGCAGCATAAATTACGTATCAATGCAATCCTAATACCGGACAAGCATATTATGCGATATGGTTAGAGAATACTTAATAACCTGGCCTGCTCGCAAACCATGTTATCGATCTGATTATATCATATCTCTCTTGTTAGGTGAGTTCAAAATCTTGCAACGATCAACATGCATGCTCGAAGCTTAGAATTCAAACTACCAAATATATGGTGGTTTTTGTTATTACTTATTAGCATTCAATAGGAATCACAAAACCAAATACCACAAGCGTATAGAGGGGCTAAATTTTTCCCTCTCGTGAGATTTATAGTTTGTTGAAAACATCTAAGGAAGTGAAGATACATTTTCAGGTCATGATAATAAACATATTGTGAGGAGAAACTATTCCAGTGCCTAATGATTCAATAGATAATAGAAGTAGCATCTTGACACAGTCATGGTTGACCTAAAAACCTTTGTAAGTTAGAAAAATTCCCATAAATAACTTGATAAAGTTCTGTGTTTATAATAAAAAAACTCTAAGTTAGAATTAGTACCTCGAGGAACTAAAAACATTTATAAGTAAGAACTTAGAACTATTCACATAAAAACACTTAAATTGGAAGATATCAGCATTGGCATTAGAGAGAAAGCTAGAACATGCAATGGTGCAAGATTATATAACTTTTGATGAATTAATGGAGACGGCGAAAAGAAGAAAATGTATAATTACATACCTGATGGCAAATCTCACAAGTAGTATCTCCCTTCTCATTGCACCAGTGCTGAACACATTTTCTATGAGCATACTGCAACACAGTAGATCTCAGTAAAATAGTATACTACGTCAAATCAAAAAACGAAAACCAGTAAGAGGAGTGGAGAGAATATAAGACGATCCAAAAGGATAACCTAAATATCAAAAGCTGTCACTCAAGCACAATTCCATATAAAATGCAGGGGGCACTGGTGGTGGAGGAAAAAAAAAGCATAAACAAACAGTGTCTAATGATAAAACATGCTATTAATTCTAATAAAGTCAATCTTGGAAAGGGAAATTCAAGAAATCTGTCACAAAACCTCGGCCAAAGCATATTCTGAGAATACCCCAAAAGCCCAGATACAGTAATTTTCCTAAATAATCTCCCGCAGTCCCAAATTGCATAGATCCTCAAAGCATTCAAATATACAAGAATAAGATTCTTTCAATATTAGGATCATTTAAAAAATCCAAAACATTTTGCAAAAAAAGAAGTATACAACACCTAATAAGATCCCAGTTAAGTGAACATTGAAACCCAAAGCTTAACACTACCAACTAAACTGCTAACATAGGCAACTCCCAATCCCAAAAAGATCAACCAGCCCAAACCAGAAAGAACAGCATCAATCAAGATTTCACCTTAAGACTGCCACTGCAAGCACATGGACTCTCCAAATTGTTAAGAGAATCCTCCTCCTGGCAAATGCGGCACTCCCCCATCCCTATCAATGGTGCATGCTCGTCTTCCTCTTCATTTTCAACTGTCACAACCACTTGGTTATCTTCGGCCATCGATGATGAAGAACCCACCATTTCAGGCTTCTTTCCATTCGGCCCAGATCCCACGGCATCAGAAACGGGTTGGCTAGGCCCACCCGCCTCCGTCTTCGATAGCTGGCTTTCAACCATTTACACCTTGTCTCGACCACCACCGCCTCAAACAACAGCAATAAGCACGGAAACTCCTAGATATAACAAGTCAACAAACAACCCTTCAAAAACACAATCCAAAATAAGCCACCTTATTCAGAAAAAAGGTTACAATCTTTTGACTACCCTTTTCAATTTCATAAGAAAGAATTTATCTTTTGACCAGTAATTTCACTCAATTCTCAAAACACCCCAAGGAAATAAATAGAAAACAAAACATAAGCATAAAAACCTAATCTACCAAACTAATATTCGTAAAAATCAAACCTTTCAAACTAATATCTCTGATATAATCCCTAGCAAAACAAAACCGAGAATCGAAAGGCGAAATAATTTCATTGACCACGCTGGCAAATGCAGCGGGATCAGCGAATTCCCTAGCTTTAGTTCGCCAAAATAAAAGGTCAATATCTAATCAACAAAAAAGAAAGAAAAAAAAAAAAAGAATTGAAGGAAAGAAGAAATTGAAGATGAAAATAGGAAAAGAAAAAAAGAAAAGCGTACCTGGAAGAGAAACAGAGAAATTGAAGAATTCGAGAATGAAATCGCGAATTTGTTGCGCAACCAAAAAAAAAAAAATCCTTTGGAGGGTCAATAATGAGTATTTAATTATAATATATATGTATAATATATTGATCATTCACGCGTTTTACTTTGTTTTGTTTTTTTGCTAATTCCGACTCAATTCGGAGTAGACGGCTTCCTGTCTTCTTCATTTAAAATATAATTTCACATTATTAAAAAAACTAAATAAATAAAGAATAAATAATCTAAAATAGTAGGACTTTCAATTTTTAACATGTTATGAATCCGTATAAAAATAATATGTTTGGGTTGAGTTTTAATGATCTTGCATTGTTATCATGTTGACTTGTTAAAAAAACATAATTTTCGTATCTTAGTTGTGTTAAATCGTGTTATTTAATAAAATATTGTGTACTATTATATTCATATTACCCACTAAAAAGTTAGTAAATGATATATTTTTTTTATTATTATTATTATTATTATTATTATTATTCATCAACTTAGTTTTAACATATTTCACATCATGTTATCATATGAGGTTCTTGTCAAAGTCATTATCATGTTTATGTCGTATTCGTGTTTCTTAACAAATCATATTATGTTTATGTCGAGCATATTCTTAATGGATCGTATGTGTCGGGTCTTAACAAATTGTGTTCGTTTCAACATAATAACTACCCGCATGAATTGTCAACCGTAGTAAAGTAATCTTCCTTTAAGTATGAATACAACCATACAAGGACATTTATATATATAGACAGTGTTGATTTTAGTTTATTTTTATAATAAAATAAAATAAGAAAAAAGGGATTTTTAGGGTGATTTAATTATATTGTCAGATTTGTATATTTGGTTATTAGTTTTTATAGTTATTTGCAAATACACTCTTGAATAGTTTTGAAAATAAAAAAATAAAGAATAGTCAAGATTTATGAAAATAAGTACATTAATGTTAAGAATTACGTTGTAATTCTCATTTTTTATTATATTTTGATGTGTCAAACTAACCAGTTGTAAGTTAAAATGTATAAAACTGACGAGTCTCTAGATGTGAGTTTAACTCAAAAACTTGTAATGTCTTGTAGGCTTATCAAGTTGTAATAGGAGCTAAATATCTCACAAATTAAGGTCTCGTAGCCAGCAGCGACGATATTGCTAAAATGTCTGGGAACTGGCAATTTGCCAACAACATAGATCATTAACCAATTTCCTGAAGCTAAGAAGAGAAAACTAGTGAGACCAAGCATCCAAAGAGATAAAGTGAATGTACCCTCCGTAAACTTTTAAGGAGGTGACTTGAAGATGATGGATTCTGCAAGTCTGCATCACTAAAAGACAAAGACCAACTTACTTAGGAATTTAACAGTTTGGTTTTCTAATACTGAGAAAATAGAGTTGTTCTTACTCAAGGTAGAAAAGCTTACCTGCCCAGTGCTCCGTACGGTACTGCAACACAGAAAGCAGAATGCGTCAGAACATCTCATTGGGCAAATTTTAATTGTCTCAAACGGCTAAATCTCTAATTCCTCAAGATCCCTTGCCTATAAATAAAGAAGGCACACAGAGAGAAGGTTACCGATTACACTCATCTCCTGATTTACACGAGAATCATAGTTCAATCCCTAGAAGCCTCCGCAGCTTTCTGTGTTTCTTATACACTAGGCTTTTAGCATCTTGCTGGAGCTAATTCCGGAGTTCATAGTGTCTATGAAATAATCCGAGATGAGTTTCTCACTCCTTAAGAAATTAATGCGGTATTCCAACCAACCAACCTACCTTAATTGTGATAATTTCATGTATATTGCACCCACATATCATATGTTTTATGTAGATTTGACGTTGTTTTCAAGTGTTTTAGTGTTTGATGTGTGTAGGAACGAGATTAAGCATAAATCCATAAGTTTGAGCCATTTTTGGATGGATTTCGACAAAAATATAGCATGTGTGAAGTTGATTCGACCCAAACAGAGCATGAGGAGCTGAAAGGGGGGAAACAGAGCTAAATTTCGACCGAGACCTAAATGGTTTCGGTCGAAATTTTCCTGTCAGAGGCAAATTTTGATGTAGTTCAAATCATTTCAATCGAAATCGACCGTGTCTGGGATTTTCTGAATAGAGGACCATTTAGGTTGAAATCCAATCATCTGGGGCAAGATTTTGGAGCAAGAACTAACTACAAATGGGCAAAACAGAGATGGCTCGAGACTTTTGGCGGTTACACGATTTAAAACACTTCCAAAACTCTCTCAAATCATATCTGGAGGAGATCAGCTAAACTTACCTAATTGAAGAGGAGGAATCAAGGAAAGATTGAAGATTTGAAGCTAGGAATCAACAATTTGGGGAAAATCTACTCTCAATTCTCTACTTGTAATGCTTTTCAATCTCTTGTATTTGCAATTACACAAGTTGAAAGTATGAGAGGCTAGATTTCTTTGGATATTGGATTAACTAGATGTAATGGATGCTTTGATTGATTGAATGCTATGTTTAATTTCCAATTGAGCTTTACAACAAACTTGAGCTTTATCTTATTCATTAATTGTAGGCTTACAACAAATACTTGATGGATTGACGCATAGATTGTAGCCGATATGCAAATCAAGGTGTCGTGAGAAGTTTTGTTGTATGTGAGTATAGATCTAATCGATTGTGAAGTGAATGCTCATAGGTCGTGAATCTGCAAGCTATTTGGAGTGGCTTAGGATTAGATAACGTAAGTGTTTGATAATTCTTTGTCATCTACGATTTTCTCGCCGATGCTAAGGGGGTTAGTCATTGTTGGGTGGATTGATCAACTCAATTAGAAATAAAGTTGGTTTACCTAGTTCAATTGTTCAATGCTAGTCCATTGCTATGTTCATTCTAATATCCTGCTTTCTTTATTGTTGACTCCAATCGTTTGTGTGATTTCTTGCTAATTGTTGATGAGATTGCATTGCTTTGGGGAAGTGAATTATTGTTGGAAATTGTTTGTGTGAATCATTTGTTTTCTTAGCTAATTGGAACCAAAATGGGTGTTCAAGAACAAGCGATATGAAACTGGCACGATCGTGAGGAACAAAGCTAGATTGTTGACAAAGGTTATGCACAGTGCGAAAGCACTAATTTCGATGAAACTTTTTCTCCAGTTGCTAGACTTGAAGCCATTCAATTGTTTTTAGCTTATGCCGCACATCATAATTTCACAGCTTTTCAGATGGATGTGAAAAAGTGCGTTTTAGTTTTGGTCTTTATACTTAACCATTTTTATCAAAAAATGGTATTCGGAAGAAACTGAAAAACTAATATTCAGAAGGAAGGTTGCGAAATTAAACTGAGTTCGTGCTCTTGGTTTAGAAGCTAGAAAATTAAATTGCAACTTAGTTTTTAGTTTTCAGTACGAGAGGCGGGATAATCGAATTCAAATATGGCTTGTTTCTCAAGGTTCATTTAATGCAAGACAGTTAGAGACTCAATCCTGGAACGCCAAGTGTCGATACCCGCTCCCCACGTACGATCGTGGCAGGCAGGTCAACAAGCGCGAGTTTTTCCACCGTCGATCAAACTCAGTCAAAGCAATCCTATCTGTTCATCCTGTGATTTGAAGTTCATAAGTACGAGAAGGGTTTTTAGCATTTATTCTTATTGCCATTTTTATCTCTGAAAATACTCAAAGTACCCTTCACACCCATAACACCCAAAGCATTCAAAGCATTCTAGATAAACATTCCCTTCATTTACTCCCAATCATCAACCTTAAACATGCTGAAGAGGACATCCGCAGAAAACCCAGAGCAAGGGACTTCTACATTTGGTAGAACTGAGTCGCTCTTAGCGAGAAAATACATTCCAGACGCAAAACTTGTCAAAATGGTCAAGGATGAAGGATCCGTTGCACTGCTGACATCTGAACAAAGGAGGGCAGCCCAAGTAAATAAAGAGAAGATTTTGTTGTGGGAGAAAGCCCAGCATGTGTGCCCAGACCCTCATCTGGTTGAAAAGTTGAACTATGAGGAACTAATATATTTTATGATAGTGTATCCTAAACGGTTTCGTCCATTCATGGTGGCTAAATTCTACGCCAATGCCGAATTTGACAAAGATGGGAAATTCTTCACCACCAAAGTTGTCGGAGTACCACTTCGAGTCACTCCCCAGATGTTGAGTCAATTGTTTCGATTAAATAACAATGGTGCGGAGGTTGTCTACTACACATATGGAGTTCGAGAAGAAATGGAGGAGCACTGGAGGAAGTGGAAGAAGGACTCTGTCAAGACAAGTTGGAAGGTGACCACCAAAACTATCGAATTTGATTGTTTTTGGGAGACATTTTCATCCGGTGTTACAATGTGAGGTGGGATCATACTCGGAGATGAGTAAGAAGAAGTACTTTGTTTTGATGGCAATTGATGATGAGGTGTGCGGAAACTTGGCAAAATTTATCTTTCAAAGGATTTTGGAGAACGCTCGGAAAAACTCTACCATACCTGAGAATGGAACCTTTGCCACCAGAGTAGGTTTTGGGTTGAAAATAAGTTTTCTGATTGAGAAAGGATAGTGGATGAGGGAGAAGCACTGGTAGCCTCAGACTTTATTCCACCAAACAACAACATTCAAGAAATTCTCAGTTCCGATGATGAGCGAACTGAAACTAAGAAGGAAGATAGCTTCCAGCAGGCGATGCAGGATCTGCCTATCCTCACAAACCTTGGAGAGGTGACGATCAAAGGAAAGGGTGATGGATTTGCAGGAGCATCAATCCCAATTGTTGCGAGGAGGCCCCAATCTACTCCTACCAGACCAAAGAAGATAACTTTGAAGGAAGGAGAAAGGGAGTGCCCTGAGAAAGGTTCTATGAAGACAAGGCTGGAAGAACAGAGGAAGGAGGCTGAAGCCCAGCAAGCTAGGAAAAGGAAGCAGACAGAAGTTGAGGTTGTGAAAGCGAAGAAAGGAAAATCTAAGGAGGTAGAGAAACCTAAAAAGAGGATAGGGGATGACTTCGATCCCACGAAGCTCATTCCTTGGAAGAAACTTGAGTTTAGGAAGCCTGTTGCCACTGCATTCCCCGAACCCATGACTGATGAAGCCTTTGTTGCCCTATACAAAGAAGCTCACAGATATGATCAAGGCTCTCAAAAGGAGAAAATAGTTGAAATCTTTGTGGATCCAGAGATTGTAACAGAAGGAGGGGCGACCGACCCCGAACAACCGGCGAAGGAAGGTGGAGAGCAGGGTGTAGACGTGTAAAGGGGTTTTATACCTACTGCAGAAACTGAGTTGGCTGCGCAAGGGGAAGCCAACAAAAGAATGGTGTAGCCAGACTGAAAGCAGACGGATGACAGTGGAGGAGACACATACTTTTACGTATCAGGCTACAAACTCTACCATCAAGGGATACTAACAGACTCCCTCCAGCTGATTTTGTATATGTGCCAGAAACTCCAGCTCCAAAAACTCAAGTTTCTTCCACACACTCTCACGAAGAAGAAGGGCAAACCTCTGAACCAATTCCAGATGATTACCAAAGTCTCATTGCGGCAAAACTGGAAAAGGTAAGGAAGCTTGCAGCATAACAGGGGAGATTGGAAGAATAGATGGAGCGAGCGAAGCAAGATCTAAGTTCTGCTGAGCTGGAAAAAAGAAGAAATGGAGCAGACCATCTCTCTGTCCTATGAGCTTACTGTAATTTCTACAGCAGAGAGGACAACCCAAGCCATATAGATGATTCAAGGGCAGGCGCAAGAACTTGGAGAAGTTTCAAAACTTATCAAAATATGTCGGTTCGTGAACAAGTTCAAGCTCAATCTTGAAGGGGAAGAGCAGAAGAGGAAGGCTGCAGAAGAGGTTGAGAAATTGGAACAAGAGCTTGTAGACAAGGAAGAACAGGCATGGAGAATCATAAGTGGCATAATACCTGTTACCTCGGCCATCACTGTATCTCTTGAGACTCCTTTGATTGATTTGTCAGAGGATGCCAATAAAGCCACAGCCACAGCCAGTTCGTCCCAGTCTGCCATCATCGCTGAAGTAAAAGATTTCGTTCAATCACAACTTGAAGCTATAAGGCAGGAGACCCAAGAAGTCAAAGCAAAACTTGAAGATAAGGAGAAGAAGGATTCTGAAACTCTCGAGACTGTCTCTTCCCTCAAACAAACTGTGGTGAGTCTTTTTTATGTTGTAAAAAGGGGGAAGAAGATAGGAAAAATGAGGTTGAAGAGAGGAGAAAGGGGGAGAGGCTCAGGAGAGAGAATGAAGAAGAAGAAGAGAGAGGCCGAAGAAGCCAAAATGAGAGAGAGAGAGAGAGAGAGAGAGAGAGAGAGAGAGAAGAGGCCGAAGAGAAGCGGAGGGAGGCTGAGTTTCAAGCTTTGATAGAGTTGAATCAAAGAATTTCAGATCCTAAGCCTTCTTCCTGATCAGAACGACCTCATAAGTCTCTAGTTTTTTTGTTTTGAAACTTGGTTTTTGAAACATGACTTTAGTTCTTTTAGCGTTTTAACCTGGCTCTAGTTTCAATTTTTATGAAAAACTGAAAATTGGATTACAGACAAACTCTCATTATCTCTCTCTCGCTCTTATGATTTTTTTAAAATCTGGCTAAATTCACATGTTCCGGTGTGATCAGCATTTTACTTGAACTCTATTTTGATTATTATCGAGAAATATCTCTCCAATTCAGGGGAAGATCAAATAGAGTAGGTCGGATAAGGGAATGGTCTTTCTGAGTAGTGTCATTGTAAACTCAGTTCATCGATTGTCCTTTTCCCAAACTCTTAGAAAGATAGTTTTGACAACACTAAAAAGAAGGAAATTGTTAGAAACTGGGAAACTGGTTTACCCTTTATTTGATGTTTTGGTGTGTGAAAACTAGCTTTAAGTTTCTAGTAAGTTTCTACATGTAATGATTGTATAGGATAAATTGATTTGTAATAGAAAGTAGAAACTGGAAGGTGAAGATCGAGAAGATAGAAACTTAGTTTCTAAAGGAGGAAATTGTTAGAAGCTAAAGCTCGAGATGCTGAAGTCAAGTTTCAGAACATAAAGATGAAAAAACTAAGAAACTACAAATCATAAATCTATTTTTGGAACTTGAAATTGAAAAGGCCAGAAAGTCAGTTTCTCGAAACTGATTTTTCACCAAAGGAAACCAGAAACTTTAAACTTAAAATCTGGAGGATTTCAGTTTTCAATTTTCAAAGCTTAAAGAGCACGTGAAAAATGGAGGCAAAAGGAATCCAAGTGGAACTCAAAGTCTTATCTATGATTCCTTAAAGTGTCGAACAACAATCATATACGAGGAATCTTAAGTTTTAAGTTTCTTGTACTGAAAAGTTCACTGCAAAAAGACAAAAGTAGATCAGAGCAGGTTGCTACAACAGAGAAGAATGGTGATGATTGGACGACATGATCTTTGTCTCTAACGGACATAATATTCAAATCATCGACAATCTGCCTATAAATAGTAGACCACTTCAACAGAAATCAACACTTGAAACTTACGCGGAAATCAAGCAAAAACTCTGTCAAAGTAAAAACTCAAAAAGCACTCTGAACATTCCGTCTGTCTGAACACGAGGCTTTAGCTTTCTAAGCTCAAGCTTATCATTTGGTGTTTATTACTTTTCAAGTAATAAACACATTAGTCAGTTTTCCATTCTGGAATTGTGATTCTTACGGGCTATAGCCAACCACCTGAAGTTCTGGGAAGAACAACAAACATCCACCATTTCAGTTTGAAGGCTGTGTGGTGCGTCCTCACATTAAGTCTGAAGATGGAAGCAGACGACCAAGGTTTCTTGGCGAGTGAGCTAGCAGGCCGAAGGACATTGGCATCCAACGGGCTAGTTATAGATCGTGAGAAGTCTTGTAATCTATTAATTAGTGAATTCCTGGATTAAATTCTGAAGACTGGACGTAGGACTTAAGGATCCGAACCATTATAAATATCCTAAGTCATTTTATTGTTTTATTTAAATTTTTGTCATTTAAGATTTCAAGCTTATTTGAAACCTACAATAACTTCTAAGTATTGAAGTGTATAATTGTGAACTAAAACTTAAAACTATCAGAGTTTAAGTTTAGCTAAATCAAGTTTTCGGAAACTAAAAATTGAGTTTCGGTTTTCAGATTGCAATCAATTTAATACTTCCGCTGCATATAAACTACTCTGATCTCCGGACCAACACATTATAAGAATAATTTGGAATTAGCTTAATGAGGTTGTATTATTGTGTGTTGTGTAGTAGGTACAAATAAGGCCGATGGGAGCGGGTTGATCGAGTGGATGCCGATGGGTAACACTTTCTAATGTTTTCTCATGCCATTTAGTCGCATTTAATAGTTGTGTACTACATTAGTTGGTTATATGTTGTATGTTTGTTTGTGAGTGTGTGAACCTGACTTTGACTTGAGATTTACTCTTGATTAACTCGTGAAGTATGATCTCTACTTGAACCAATGATAGGGCAGAATCATTGAAGTTGAAGCATGTTGAGATTAAGCTTTTGAATTGCTAGAATTTGTGCGTGTTAATACTTTAGATTTGACAAAAGCTGTGAGGTTTTGAGCTTTGATATTGTGAAATTCGATTGTGAGTGGCACGATTGATAGTGAGAAATCAAGAACTTGCATCCGTTCTCTAGCTAATCATACATGAGCTTTTGACTAGAAAATGATATTAGGCCATTGATTCCTAGTTTACCTTGCACATTGGGGGTATAAGGTGTTTATAGTGATCGTTATTTGCGTTTCATACCATTGCTTCCTGTGACTAAGCTTAAATGATGAAATTCTTTGATATATGTTTAGGAAAATGTTTGGGGGGACATTTGTGCATGAGGGTGAATACGGATGTTGTGAGTTTGGGGTTGGGAATTGATTGGATTGTGTTGATTATGTATCCCGTGTTTGAAGCATGAAAGAAAAAAAAAAGAAAAATGAGAAAAAGTATGTGTTGAAAAGAAAAGAAAGAGTGAAAGATGAAAGAAGGTGCATTCAAAACAAAAATGAGCACCAACAAAAATTTTTGGAGAAAAAATATAGATGCAAAGGGCGTGGTGAAAAACAAAACAAAGAAAGAAAATGTACTTGTATATGCCTTGGGATTGGTTGTTGTTGGACAATTGATTGAGGGTTATGGGTTTTTGTTGGAGGATAGTCACTTTAGCCCAAACCAACCTACCTTTAGTCAATCACGTTATAACCAAAATAAAGACCTTTTTTATTCTAGAAGGAAGTTCATTGTAGTAAAGTGGTGAGATAGGATGCAAGGCTATGGAAATTGAACTTGATATCTTGTGAATAAGAGAATTGTCCCTAAACACGAAAGGGAGTGTGCTTCTTTGTTATAACCATTTCGTTGAGCGATTTGTGTCTTTTGTATTAATCAATGCACAAATAAAGGTGATAATCTCGTTTGATTGAGACATGCTAAAATTGACTTGATGAGCTATGAGGTATTGCACTAAGTAGGGAGATTACTTTATTGTGTTTTGATTTAGGACAATCAAAGGTTCAAGTTTGGAGGAGTATGATATGTGTGTGAAATGTTTAATTTTTGTGTCCTTAATTGTGACCATTTCATGTATATTTCACCCATATATCATATGCTTTAGGTAGATTTGATGTTTTTTCGAGTGTTTTAGTGTTTGATGTGTGTAGGAAGGATATTAAGCATAAACCCATAAGTTTGAGCCATTCTGGATGGATTTCGACCCAAATATAGCATGTGTGAAGTTGATTTCGACCCAAACAGAGCATTAGGAGCTGGAAAGGGGAAACAAAGACAAATTTTGACCGAGACCCATTTGATTTCGGTCAAAATCTACCTGAAAGAGGCAAATTTCGACCAAGCTCAGATCATTTCAGTCGAAATCAACCGTGTATGGGATTTTCTTAATAGATGACCATTTCAGTCAAAATCCAATCATCTGGAGTGAAATTTTGGAGCGAGAACTAACTATAAAAGGGGTAAAACTGAGATGGCTCGGGAATTTTGGCGGTTACACGATATGAAGCACTTCCAAAACTCTCTCAAATCAAATCTGGAGGGGATTCAAAGCTAAACTTACCTAGTTGAAGAGAAATCAAGGAAGGATTGAAGATTTGAAGCTAGGAATCAACAATTTGGTGAAAATCTACTATCGATTCTCTACTTGTGTTGGTCTAGAGATCAGAGTGTTTGAATATGTAGTGGAAGTAGTTTTAATAGATTGCACTCTGAAAACTGGATCTTAGATTTCTGGTTTCCAGTTTTGGAAAACTTTATTTAGCTAGTGTTGTCTTAGATATTTTTAAGTTACCAGTTTTTAGTTATACACTTCAATACATGAAAGTATTGAATGATTCAAATCAGATTGAAAACTAGATTGCGAAAACTTAAACAAAGAGATATGTGAGACATGATATTTATAGTGGTTCGGATCCTTAAGTCCTATGTTCACTCTTTGAAAGTTAATCTAAAATTCTTTAAGTTGCAGTTTACAAGATCATACGATCTATAGTTAGCCCGTCGAATGCCAACGTTCATCAATCTGCTAGCGCACTCACCCAGAAGCTTGCTTTGCTCCTAATTCAGTCTTGAAGGGAGGACGCACCTCGTAGCCTTCAAACTGGAATGTGATGTTTACTATTCTTCCCAGAATGTCCCGTGGTTAGCAGTTGCCCGTGATAATCAGTATTCCGATAAGGAAAATTGACTGCTGTGTATATTACTTGAAAATTAATGACACCAAATGAATAGCTTGAGCTTGAAAGCAAAGCCTCGTGTTCTTGACAAACACATGGTAATTTCAAAGAGCTTGAGAGCTTGAGCTTTTAGTTCGACAGAGTTTCTGCTTGTTTTCTCGTACGTAATTGTTACTCTCTTCTAAAGATGTGGTCTGCTATTTATATGTGGACTTAAGGACTGTTTGAATTTTATGTCCGATAGAGACAAATAGCTTGTTGTCCAATAATCGCCATACTTTTCCTGCTGTAGCAGCCTGCTCTGCAGCTGCTCTGATATGCTTTTGCGCAGTATACTTTCACCTGCTCTCGTCAGAGCTAGTTCGCCAGTCCGAGGAACCCATAACTGAAGATTCCTTGTTCATGATTGTTGGTAGACATTCTTTAAGGTATATTGGATAAGACTCGAGTTCCACTCGGATTTCTTTTGTCTTCTTGATTTTCACGTGCTCTTCATAACTTTGAAACTGAAAATTGAATTCCTCTAGTTTTCTAATTTCTAGTTTCTAGTTTCATGCCTTTGTTGTAGCTTCGCAGGTGAAAATCCTATGTCCAAAAACTGGTCTTCTAGTTCTTTTTCTAGATTCTAGTTTCAAAACTAGACTTCTGATTTCTAGTTTCTAGTTTCTTCAACTTCCAGTTTTGAAACTAGAATTCAAAATCTCGATCACTTTTCTAGTATCTAGTTTGGAAACTAGATTTCTGTCTTCTCGATCTTCATAGCTTCCAGTTTCTAGTTTCTTCAACTTCTAGTTTCCAGTTTCTCTATTACAACTCAAATCATCCTATACAAGGATTACATGTGAAAACTTTCTAGAAACTAAAAGCAAGTTTTGACACACCAAAACATCAAATAAAGGAGTGAACCAATTTCCTA
>JAPKLW010000064.1:282168-304367 GCA_026898455.1 Plectranthus barbatus | reverse complement strand
GATGATTGAAAGTTCAAAAACTTAAGAACATACTAATTAGGATGAAGGCTTAGGATCTGCGAATTTCTGTGCCAACTCCATCTTTGCTTGGAACTAAGCTTCCATCCTTTTCTCTTGTGCTTCCTCTCTCTCCCTTCTTTCGGCTTCCTCAGCCTCTCTCCTCTTCCTCTCTTCTTCTTCCCTTTCATTCCTTAGTTTCTCTTTCATTTTCCTTTTTTCTTCCCCCTTTTTGACAACATCAAAGAGGGTTGCCATTGAAAGTTTAAAGGAAGAGACAACCTCCATGGTCTGGGCGTCTTTTTTCTCTTTATCTTCCAGTTTTACCTTCACCTCTTGAGTTTCTTACCTGATAACCTCCAACTGGTATAGAACAAAGTGTTTGACTTTAGATATAATGGAAGATTGAGAAGAACTGGATGTGGCTTGATTTGTAGGTTCATTGTCTGTCTCTTCAATTATTAGATCTTCAAGACATACATTGATGGCTGGGGTAACTGGTGTCACGCCACTGAGGATTCTTCTCGCTTCTTCTTCTTTGTCTGCTAGTTCTTGCCTTAGTCTTTCATCATATTCTTCAACTTTCTTCTTTGCTTTTTCTTCTGCCAAATGGAGCATGAATTTGTTCAGGAACAAACATCTTTGAATAAGTTTTGTAACCTCTCTCAGTTGTTGAGCTTGCCCTTGAATCATTTGAATTGCTTTGGTTGTCTTCTCTGCAGTAGAAATCAAAGTCAGTTCATGAGATAGAGAAACAACATGCTCCATTTCCTCATTTTCAGCAGAGGTCAATTCCAGTTTAGCCTTCTCTATTTCTTCCTCCAATCTCCTTTGATGGGCAGCAATCTTCCTGACCTTGTCCAGTTTTGTAGCGATAATACTCTGGTAATATTCTGGAGTTAGTTCAGTAGCCTACACCTCTTCTTCATGAGTATCCTGGGTAGCAACTGGAGTTTCTGAAATATAGACAAAATCAGTTGGAGGTAATCTATTTATCTCCCTAGAAGGCAAAGTTTGGAGTCTGTAAGCTCGAATACGTAGCATCTTCTGTCTAGTTTGCTCCACTGTCAATTGTCTTCCTTGAATTTGGCCATTCCAC
Source organism: Plectranthus barbatus (assembly GCA_026898455.1). NCBI lineage: Eukaryota > Viridiplantae > Streptophyta > Magnoliopsida > Lamiales > Lamiaceae > Plectranthus > Plectranthus barbatus. The sequence continues at coordinate 303,271 of JAPKLW010000064.1, read as the reverse complement.
TCCTTGGCCCAAACCTCTTCTAGCCTCCAGAATGTGAGGCCTAGCCTTGCCTGCATGATCGACCCCTCCTTCTCATCTGATTCATGCTTCACAATATCAAATCGTCACCATCTGCAGAATTCCGCTTTTAGGTAAATGACAATCATAGAATCCTCTTTAAGAATATCAGGATATAGTAGCATGGCTTCCTTAGTGACTTGCTCTTCAACTTTCTTCGATATCTCTATAGCCCATGGAATCAGGTTGGAATCTCCAACATCCTTTTTGCCAATAGGTGGACTCCAGTTTTTAAGCCTTTCTGCTAAGAATTCAGGATGTGTTAGCCCTCCCAATGGGATTCTGTAGGTAGCAAATTGATTTAGCTTGTTAATCATCTCATTTTCCCTCTTATCCCATGGATGATGTCTCCATCTTCCTTGTTTATCTTTCATGAAGTTGAAAACTTCATGAAGACCAGTGAGGTCTTCTGAATCTATGTCTGAAGATGAGACATCCGAAGAGGTTAAAGGATAATCGATATCAGTTTTACCTCCCTTTGAAGTTTTTAGTTTTGAACCGGGGGAGGTGGTTCCAGTTTTTTATTATGCTAGTTTTATAGGGGTGGTCGCCCTAGTTTCTTTAGCAGATGTGTTCACACCACCTTGTGCGGCCAACACTGCTTCTTGAGAAGGTGTTGAACCCCCTTGCACATCCACAATAGTCTCATTAGTTTTATTCACGAGTGGTTCAGGGTTGGTCGCCCCTCCTATGTTGTAGTAATTTCTGGATCAACAAAAATCTCTAATGTTCTCCTTTCCTTAGAAACTTGTTCTTGGCCGGTGGCTTCCTTGTAGAGAGTATCAAAAACTTGATCTGACATGGGATCGGGATATGTAGTAGGAACTGGTTCCCTGAATTCCAGTTTCTTCTTGGGATTCAACCTTATGGGATCAGAGTCATCCCCCTTCCTCTTCTTTGGCTTCTCTACAGCCTTCGCCTTTCCATTTTCAGCTTTTCTAGCTTCTTCCTCCTTTTCCTCCTCCATCCTTGTTTTCTTGGACATTCTTTCTTTGCACTCCCTCTGTCCTTCCTTTAAGTTTTTGTTTGTTTTGGCAGGAGATGATCTTGGTTGCTTCACAGTAATTTGAATCGTACTTCGTGCAAAAGCATCACCTCTCCCCTTGTTGGGTGTGCTTTGGCCTTTCTCAATCTGAGACGCCAATTTCTGCCTTTTGCTGGTCGTTTCTCCAAGGTTGGTTGGGGTAGGCAAGTCTTTCATCGTGTGCTCGAAGCTATCCTCTTTCTCAACTTTAGTTCTCTCATTTTCACTACTTAAAATTTCCTAAATATTGTTGTTGGGGGGGGGGGGGGAACAAAGTCTGTGGCCAACAGTGCTTCGCATTCATCTGTTGTTCACACAAGTTTTTTTATCAGAAAACTGATTTTCACCAAAACTGACCCCGGTAGCAAAAACTCCCTTGCTGAGTAAGGTTCTAGCATTCTTTCAAAAATAAACTCAGCCCAGTTTCCACATATCTCATCATCAATAGCCATCAAAACAAAATACTTTTTCTTACTCAGTTCGGAGTGTGATCCCACTTCACACTGAAGCATCCGAATGACAATATCCGCCAAGAATTTGTAGAAGCTATCCAGTTCTGATGTCTTAGTAGTGACTTTCAAACCAGTTTTAACAAATGGCTTCTTCCAGTTTCTCCAATGCTATTCTATCTCCTCTTTAATTCCATATCGATAAGTGGCAACATCGGTGCCATTGTTTTATAACTGAAACAACCTGTTCAGTAATTGAGGGTGAACTCTGATTGGTATTCCGGCCATAGTTGTGCCGAAGGATCTTTCATCTGTGGAAATCACAACATTGGCATAGAACTCTGCCACCATAAACGAATGGAAATGTTTAGGATATACAGTTAAATAGTATATAAGTTCCTCATTCTTCAATTTCTCTATCAGACGAGAGTTTGGGAACACTTTCTTTGCTTCCTCCCATAGTAGGATCTTTTCTTTGTTGATCTGGGCAGCTCTCCTCTGTTCCATCATCAGATTTGCGGCCGATTCTTCATCCTTCGCCAATTTTACAAGTTCGGCATGAGGAATGTTATTTCTCATAGAGAACGACCCAGTTTGGCCAGAAGTTGATGTCCCATACTCGGGATTCTCTTCAACTATTCTCTTAGGCATCTTTAATGCAGGTGGTTTTGAAGTAAATGAAGGAATGAATGTTTGGGACAACTTAAATGCCTTTGAGTTTTGAGAGGATTTTAAATGTTTGTAGAGGCGAAGTGGCAGTAGGAATAAATGAGAGAAACCCTTCGCCTATTTATAGAAACTAAGTAGCAAATAGGACGATCAAGATTGCTTCATCTGTGCTCGATCAATGATTGGGAGGTGGGACCTATTGAGCTGTCTGCCACAATCGTACGTGGGGGAGTGGGTCTTGACACGTGGAACCTCCGGATTGATTTGCCGCCTACCTTGCATTTAATGAAACTTGTGAGAAAAATTACAATTTGAATTCAAATATCCCGCCTCTAGATCCAAAAAATGACTTTCAATCCAGTTTTTTAGTTCCTAAATCGAGAGCTTGGACTTAGTTTAATTCCCAACCTTCCTTGAATGAAATCCAAACAAAACTAGGAACTAGTTTTCAAATTTCAGTTTCTTTAGCGATACCATTTGAGATAGAAAATGGTTAAGTATGAAATCAAAAAACTGAAAACTGAGAGCTAGGACTCAATTTTATTCCGCATCTACTCCTCTTCAATTGAAATTTCATCAAACTCAAGTAAACCATGTTTGATGCATAATTCTTTGAATCTTGTTTCTGCCAGTGGTTTGGTGAAGATATCTGCCAAATGATCATCCGTTCTGATGTACTCCACCGATATATCTTTCTTTTCCACATGATCTCGGATAAAATGACGACAAATGTCTATGTTCTTTGTCCTTGAATGGTGAACTGGATTTTTGGTAATGCTCATAGCACTGCTATTATCACCATATATATAGGCACATTTCCAGTTTCGACCTCATAATCCATGAATTGCTGCTTAATCCAAAGTACTTGAGCACAACAACCGGTAACAGCTACATATTCAGCTTCGGTGGTGGATGTAGCTACAGAATGTTGTTTTTTGCTAAACTAGCTAATCAGTTTATGACCTAGGAACTGGCAAGTTCCACTTGTGCCCTTTTGATCTATTCTACAGCCTCCAAAATCTGAATCTAAATAACTATTTAAAGTCAGTTCGTCAGTTTTGGGATACCATATACCTAAGGATTCAGTTCCTTTCAGGTATTTCACAATCCTCTTGGCAGCTTCCACGTGCGATTTCTTAGGATTTACTTACAATCTCGCAAAACTCCAACAACAGAGGGGATATCCAGCTTGCTCACAATCAAATATGACAATGATCCGATGATTCCTCTGTAGCTAGTTGTGTTAACTTGTTCTCCTTCTTCATCAAGGTTGATCTAAGAACTGGGGCTCATAGGAATCCTCAAGGCTTTAGTTTTCTATGGGCAAAACTTGTTGATCAAATCCTTGATGTATTTCCTTTGGTTGATGAAAATTCCTCCTTCAATTTGTATCACTTGTAGATCGAGGAAATATGTCATCCTGCCCATCATACTCATATGAAAATCACTTTTCATCAACTAGGCAAATTCTTGCATAGCTCCAAGTTCTTGCAACCAAAACTGATATCATCGACATAAATTTGGACTAACAAGATATCAGTTTTGTTCTTAATTCTGAATAGACTTTTGACGATTTTTTCCTTTCTCGAATCCATTCTTGAGAAGAAACTGGGAAAGTGTCTCATACCACGCTCTAGGTGCCTGCTTCAAACCGTATAAAGCTTTTCTCAGTTTATAAACTTGATTTCCTTCTTCGAAGCCTGGGGGTTGTTCAACATATACTTCTTCTTTCAGTTCCACATTGAGAAATGCACTCTTCACATCCATCTGAAAAATGGTGAAATTACGATGTGCAGCATAGGACAAAAAATAATCAAATGGCCTCCAGTCTAGCAACTGGCTCAAATGTCTCATCGAAATCTATGCCCTCGCACTGTGCATATCCTTTGGCAACCAATCTAGCTTTGTTCCTCATGATCGTGCCAGTTTCATCTCGCTTGTTTTTGAACAACCATTTGGTTCCAATAACTGATTGATGTGTTGGTCTATCCACCAGATACCACCCATTATTGTGAGTGAATTCTGCTAACTCTTCTTGCATCACATTGATCCAATCTGTCGACTGCAAGGCATCTCCGATCTTCTTTGGTTCTGGTTGTTGAGAGATAAAGCACGACAATAAAGCACTTCATTGGCGGGTGCGAACTGGATTTACAATATTATCCAAAACTGCATCTTCTGGGTGATATCTCAACCATATTTGCTTCTGGAGCTGGCTGGTTGACTTCGATTGGTTGAGTAGAAGTACCTGGAAATTAGTTCCTGAAACTAGAACAGAAGTTAGAGAAGAATCTAAAACTAGTTCTTCCCCTCTTAAAGGTTGATCTTCCAAAACTGGATCCTGTATAGAAACTGAAATGTTAGTTTCCTCCGTTCCTTTTCCAGTTTTTCTGCTTCAGTTTCCAGTTCTTTATCTTCTAGAATGATTTCTTCAGGTTGAGCATTTCAAGTTTGAGCATATCCCATTTGAATTCCCATTTGATTTGTGCCTATATTTGGGGTCATGGAATCCAAGGCCTCAACAAGTTCTATAACATCATGGGCCCCTTCGATTGGTTGTAATACAATCGATCCAACAGGTGAACTAGACATTTCATTCATTAAGTCAGTTTGAGAAACTGAACAAGTATCATCGTTATAATTCATCAGTTTCTCATTGACATCCTTGATCTCTTGAGTATCTAGCTCCTGTTCTTTCAAGGTCCTTCGCACTAAAACAGACTCAATAAATTCAACATTACATGTTGTCTCAAAAAATCCCATAGTCTTATTGAGTACCCGATATCCCTTGTGAGAAGGGTGTCCATCACCGAGGAACACCGCTTCCTCATCTTTGGGATTGGAGGTATTTAGTTAAAACTTTTCGTTATTGTGAACATAACATGGTGAACCGAAAGCAGATAGATGAGCTATAGAAGGCTTACAACCTGGCACTTCTGTTATGAGTATAACAGTCATCAATGGTTCTCCCCAATAACCTTCACCTAAACTGGTTTCTGCAAGTATGGTCCTCACTGCTTTTTTGAGTATTTAGCTAAGTTTCTTTCTGACATGTTACTTTATATCTAACCCACGAAGAAAGACTACAATTCACTAAATAAAGGTAGTAGTTTCTTCTCTCAGTAAGGTCATTCTGTTGAGGAGTTCTTGGAGTGGATCTTTCGTGACCGATTCCAATATTTGCGCAGAAATCCATCCATGAACCGTTGCAAATTCAGTTCCATTATCAAACCTTATTCTTTTCACAGTCACCCCTTTGCTATTCTAAACCCTCATAATCAGTTTCGAAAGCTAGATTTTGACTTTATCTTTAGTTCTCAGCAACCTCAACCACGTGTATCTCGAGTAGTCATCAACAACCACAAGAGTATATTTTTTTCATATGACCGTGGGTAGCTTAACTGGTCCAAGCAAATCCATGTGCAGCAATTCTAAAATCCTGTTGTGCTCATAGTAACTGGACGGTTCTTGAATGAAGTTTTCATTTGCCTTCCAAGCTGGCATGCTCTAAAAATACCATCCTTCTTGAATCCAGTTTGGGGCAGACCTTCAACTAGTTTGTGCTTTGTCAGATGTGTGATCGAGTTGAAGTTGAGGTGGCTTAATCGTTTGTGCCATAGCTAGTTTGTACCTTCCTGGGAAATGGTTGCAACAAGACATGTGTCAGTGTGGCCACTCTCCTAATCTACAACATAAAGACCTCCTTTTCTGATGCCTCTAAGTATAATCTCTTTAGAATCTTTATCTTTGATTTGGCACTCAGACTCAGCAAAAGTAACTTCATAACCATTCTCACTCAGTTGGCTAATGCCTAGTCGGTCATAACTGAGGTTGGTGACTAAGAATACATTCTTTTCTGTAATTCCATTGTACTCCACACATCATTTTCCAATGACTCGACCCTTTGTGTCATCACCAAACACAACTGGCGGTCCCCTAGCCATTTTTGGTTTTGTGAGCAAATCCGTTTCTCTCGTCATATGCACGAAACACCCAATGTCCAGAATCCAGGCTCTTCTTTTCTTCTGGAACTTGTTTTGATGTCCCTGTACCTGCATCACAGAAGAAATTAGACTTTAGGTACCCGATTTTATGCAGGTCCTGCAGTATTAGTCTTTGGGATCCATCCTTTAGGAATCCACACCTTCTTCACCTTTATTTCTGGTGATATCTTTTCATCCTTACTCTTCCTTCAATAATAGTAAATTCTATTTGGATGCAATGCAGAAGGAGTAGTGGGTGTGTGCAAACTCTTCTTAAGAACTGGTCTCTTTAAAGAGTCTCGAGAAACTGGTCTCGGGGTGTGTAGTCTTTCTAACCTTTGAAAACGAAAACTAGTTGGGCTCAGACTCAAGTAGTTGTTCCTCCTACTTGGATGAATCCTCTTCTCATACAAGTTATGATTGAATGATCTCGAATTTCTGTAATCTGGTCGTGGAACTGGCTTCCTAGCAATGTTAGTCTGTTTCAGTTGTCGAAATTGGTTTCCTCGTAACTAGAACATATTGCTTCACCAGTTTCTTAAGAAAATTTGGCTTCCTTCCAAGTTGATGTTTATTCAGTTTAGGAAATAAGGTTTTTCCTTTAACCTGATCGGCCGAACTGGGTTTTTGCTAATTTGAGCTACCCCTTTGCCTAACAAATTTTCTTCAAAATTGGACGTTCCTCTGAAATAATGATCTGAAATTTTCCAGTTTCCGAAGAAGATGTTTGAATGCTTGAATCATTTTGATTTTTCATAGGGATCTCTTTGAGCTTTCAAAGCTTCTTCGGCTTTGCTTTTGCTCGAATAAAGTGAGCAAATAAGTTTTTCCTGCTTTGCAATTTAAGATTTCAGAGAGTCACATTCCTTAATAATAATTTTAAAATTTTTAAGCAAAAGGGAATAAACTTCTCTCAATTTTGTCATTTCCTCACTACGTGACCTAGAATTTTCAATCTCATCGGTCAAACTGGAAACTTGAAATTTCATTGAGGTGTTTTCACTAACTAAAATATTTTTTAATTCTGGAAATTTGGCAAATTCTTTTGAAAGATCTTTGAGGGAAACATCATCTAAATCCGAGCAAAGAGATTCAGAGTCCTCGTCTATGCATGCAGAAGAACTAGAAACTAGTTGAGAATTAGTTACTAGTTCTGCGGTTCCTGGTTATTCAGTTTCCTCATCTGAAGCATCGTCTCCTATCGTAGCCATGAAGACTAATAGAGCTTCCTCCTCTGACTCATCATCAGATGTGTAATAGCCATCATCATTGTCGAGAATGTCTGGTACTTTAGTCCTGGAGAGCATAGCTTTGGCAACAGCTTTGGAAGCTCTCTTTTCGAAAACTTTCCTCCAAGCTGGGAGTTGACCTTTGTGATATTCAATGGTCCATTAGCTATCACCTCAGCCATCTCTGGGTGAATATTCTTCAACATGATGAGTGACCTCTTCTTCCACATGTTGAACTTATCTGCAGAGTACTTGGGAAGCTTGGTGATGTTCATCATCTTGATGTACCTAAGCTAAATCAGAAAGAAACGAGTGCAAGGAAATGGCCAAAATGACCAGCCTGTAAGGACTAACCACTCTGATACCAATTGTTGGTCCCGAGATCAGAGTGTTTGAATATGCAGCGGAAGTAGTTTTAATAGATTGCACTCTGAAAACTGGATCTTAGATTTCTATTTTTCAGTTTCGAAAAACATAATTTAGCTAGTGTTGTCTCTGATAGTTTTAAGTTACCAGTTTTCAGTTATACACTTCAATACTTTAGAATATTGAAGGTTTCAAATCAGCTTGAAAACTAGATTGCAGAAATTTAAACAAAGCGATAAGTGAGACATGATATTTATAGTGGTTCGGATCCTTAAATCCTACGTCCACTCTTCGGAACTTAATCTGGAAATTCACTAAGTTGCAGTTTTCAAAATCTCACGATCTATAGCAACCCTGTCGAATGCCAATGTTTGTTGGCCGGCTAGCGCACTCGCCCAAAAGCTTGCTCCGCTCCTTCTTCAGTCTTGAAGTGAGGCCTCACATTGCAACCTTCAAATTGGAATGAGATGTTTACTATTCTTCCCAGAACGTCCTGTGGTTGGCAGTTGCCCATGATGATCAGGATCCCAATAAGGAGAACTGGCTGCTGTGGATTTTACTTGAAAAGTAATAACACCAAATAAATAGCTTCAGCTCGAAAGCTAAGCCTCGTGTTCTTGACAAACACACGGTAATTTCAGAGAGCTTGAGAGCTTGAGCTTTTAGTTCGATAGATTTTCTGCTTTTTTTCTCGTAAGTACTTGTTATTCTCATCTGAAGATGTGGTCTGCTATTTATAGGCGGATTTGAGGTCCGTATCAATTTTCTGTCCGTTAGATACAAATAGCTAGCTATTCAATCACCGCCATACTTTTCCTGCTGTAGCAACCTGCTCTGCAGTGGCTCTGATATGCTTTAGTTTTTGTGCAGTGTACTTTCATCTTCTCTCGTCAGAGCTAGTTCGCCGGTCCGAGGAACCCATAACTAAAGATTCCTCATACATAATTTTTGGTAGACATTCTTTAAGGTATCTTGGATAAGACTCGAGTTCCACTCAGATTCCTTTTGTCTTCTCACCTTTCACGTGCTCTTTATAACTTTGAAACTGAAAACTGAATTCCTCTAGTTTTCTAGTTTCTAGTTTCACGCCTTTGTTGTAGATTCGCAGGTGAAAATCCAGTTTCCAAGAAATGGTTTTCTAGTTCTTTTTCTAGTTTCTAATTCCAAAACTAGACTTTTGATTTCTAGTTTCTAGTTTCTTTATCTTCTAGTTCTGAAACTAGACTTCAGACATCGTGACTCTTTTCTATTTTTTAGTTTGGAAACTAGATTTTTGTCTTCTTGATCTTCATAGCTTCCAGTTCCTAGTTTCTTCAACTTTCAATTTCCACTTTCTCTATTACAACTCAAATCATCCTATACAAGGACTACATGTGAAAACTAACTAGAAACTAAAAGCTAGTTTTGACACACCAAAACATTTAATAAAGGAGTGAACAAGTTTCCTAGTTCCTACCAACTTGTAATGGCTTTTCAATCTCTAGTATTTCCAATTACACAAGTTGAAGGTATGACAGACTAGATTAGTTTGGATATTGAATTGAACTACATGTACTCGATGATTTCATTGATTGAATTAAATGTTTACTTTCCAATTCAGGTTTACAACAATCTTGAGCTTTATCATATTGTTTTGCAATAGGGTAACTACAGATCTATGCGTAAGTATATGCAATCGACAAGTAATATATTCTAGGAGTGTAGATATCGAACCCTAAAGAGTGTTTAATCAAGCCGTGTTAGTCCCAGATCGGAGTACGTATGATGTGCAGCGGATGTATAAAGACAGTTATTCGCACTCTTAATACGCAGGCAGTTCAGTTTCAACTTAACTCAGTTTCTAAGTTATAGTTTTAAAAATGACAGTTTTGATTAACCAGCAGGTTAGGTTACAATTAACAGTTATGAATAGTCAACAGTTATACACTTCAACACTTTTCAGACAAGTGTTGAAGGTTTCAAATCACAATTGAAAATTGTATGAAGTGTAAGTAAGTAAAACTGTAAATGACGCAGGATATTTATAGTGGTTCGGAGCCTTAAGTCCTACGTCCACTCTTCGAAAATTGATCCGGTAATTCACTAAGTAATGAAGATACAATCGTCATGATCTATAGCCAAATGCTGTAGAAGCCACTGTCCACAGCAAAATGGATCACTCACCCAGGCTGTTGTTCTTCACTCCTTCTTCAGTTCCTCGAAGCCAGGTACCACCTTGAACTCTCCTCAGAACTGGTAGTCATTGGAAATGGATTAAGGACAAACCTACCTTCTCCTTCTCCAGTGGGTGGATGGTTCAATTCTTCCCAGAACGTATGCTGGTTGGCAGTTGCCCGTGATAACCTTCTTTTCCTTAGAAAATCAGGCTGTTGTGTTCTCACTTGAAAAGTAAGAACACCAAGAGAGTAGATTAAGTCGAAGGACTTAATCCTCGTGCAAACAAGGTTACACGGAGAATCTCGGAAGATTCCTTAAGCAATAATGCCTCGTGTTCAATAAATGAACCACAAAAATAATGTCGTTCGGTTGGGAGCTTTCAATGTGTTAGATTTTTAAATTCGAAAGAGTGATGGCTTGATTCAATTTCATGTATATATTGTTGTCTCTAATCTTCCTGCTATTTATAGTTGGAGATTTGAAAATATCCGGTAGAGATATTTCAAAGGATGTGCAATCAGTGTCCATCCTTCTCTGTAAAGTATACCTGCTCCTCTGCCTTTTCTGAAACACTGCGATGCTTTTTTGCAGGGCAGTTTGTACATGATGTGTCAGATGCCGAACAATGTTGTATGCCAGTCGTAACTGAGTGTTTCTTCGTCTCTCATCATAGGCTTCTTTAATGTTCTTTTATGACTGTTCGGCATCTTGCTATTCACGTATTCCTTTGACGTGAAACTGTCCTGATCTTAAACTGTGAGTGCCTCTCGACAATTTCTTTATGAAAATTGTGTCCACAACTTTCTTTGATATGCAATCCTTCACAGTTGAAATACTGTCTGCACAGTTTTGCGCGTCCGTTACTCTGCTCAGTTTTTCTCGTACTTCATCCTTGACAGTTTTCTCGTCTGGACGGCTTCTTTTTCAAAAACTGTTTCATAGTTTTTGACAGTTCTCTTCTCCTAGACTATTACAACTCGATTATCCTATACAAGGATTACATGAGGTAATAAATCTAAGGCCTAGACTTTGGTACTCAGTTTTGACACATCAAAACATCAATTTTAAGGTTGGATTTTACATCAACACCTAACAATTTCCCCCTTTTTGATGTTGTCAAAACCATACCTCTAAGTCTATCCAAGTCGGCAAGAAGATGCAGTTGATCTGAGTTTACAAGGTTTGTCAATCTAACACTACTCAGAACTGTGCTTCTTCTACACTCGACCTACTCTAATTGATCTTCCCCCTGAATGGGAGAGAACATTCTCGATTAATATAAATCAAATTAAAGTGTTAAGAGAAGGGATTGCTTATCACACTGGAATATGTGAATTCAGCCATTCAAGAATCAAGGTAAGAGACAATGAGTAGTTGTCTTCAAACCCACAGTTTTTCACTTTTCACTATATATGTTCGATTACAAGTACATGAAAAGTTTTAAAACTGCGGTAACAAAAGATGACACAAAAAATAATTCAAATTAATAGAGCTACTCCTTTTACTTGTCTTGATCCTTGTCCTTCTCCTTTTCTTGATTTGAGGAAACTGCATTCTTTGACTTTGAGGAGGTTGCAGCAGAAGTGGAGGATCCAGCTTGAGCCAAAGCCTCTTCATCTTCTTTCCCGAGCCTCTCTTCCTCTTCTTTTCTCAATCTCTCAAGCTCTATTTCTTCTTCCTTTTCTAGTTGAGAGAGACGTGTCCTGAACATTTTCTCCTTTTCATTTAATTTCTATCGCTGCTCATTCAGTTGCTCAAGGGCAGCGTGATATTCAATGATCTTTCTTCTGATGGTTTCAAGATTCGATGCTTCTCTGTTTGAAGCAGTCTCCTGTTGAAAGGCATTTTGATTAGTTCCCCCTGAATTCAAGAAGGGGATGTTCTCTTGTTTTGCTTCCTTAATTGATTCTTCTTCATCTTCGAAATCTTCAGAAGCGGTCTTGCCATCCTCAGGCTGTTATGATCTTTGAGATGTTGTTTTCTCAGAATTAGATGATGAGGAGCATGTCATCTCTTCAAAATCTACGTGCTTATCTGTTGTGTAGATTCCAAGTCCCTCAATCTCTGGATTCAGAGCAGTCTCTGGTAGTTTGGAGGATTGACCAGCCCTTTCAAGTGTAGCATCGAATTCCAATTTCTTGGCGACTGTCCTTATTGATTTTTCATGATTCGTCATTTTCCTCTTCTTACATTGAGGATGTTCACGGATAGTTTGTTTACCTTTCACAGCTTGATGTGAACCTTCTCCAGAGTTTATCTCTGTTTGTTTCATCTTCATCCTTTTCACCTATGTTCATATTTTTGAGCTGAGGGCCAGTTTTCTTAGGTTTCTTGGGACCCTCGATAGTTCGAACTGGGGGGATGGTAGCGAGACTCTCAGTCATCTCAGCATCTACTTCCTTGTCGTCAAAACTGTCATGCCCTTCATAATCGCCATCGTTACCACTGTCATCTCCTTCATCTCTTTGAGTCAAACGGTAGACTAGATCATTTGGTGGAATGAAGTCAGATGGTATAAGATCTTCCCCCTCATTTCGTATCCCTAGAATACTCTAAAGAACGTCGCTAACCTTCAAACCAAAACTGACACTTGATGAAAACTTGCCATCCTTTTGGATGCCTTTCTTTTTCTTTGCATCTTCCAGCAATCGCCCAAAGATATATGCTGCCCAATTTCCCCCAGGACAGTCATCAAGAGCCATCATCAAAACATATTTGGGACTGCTTAACTCAGATAATGATCCAATGCCACAATAGATTTTCCTTAGTGCGATCTCACTGAGTGTCTTATAGAATGGGTTGAGTTCAGAAACCTTGGTGTCGGGTCTGAATTTTTCATGAATCTCTGGCTTCTTCCACTTCAACCAATGAGCCTTCAGAGCCTCCTTATTGTCAAGGAGATAGCTGGCAATGTCGACTCCTGTCTTTGGTAGATGAAGATGTTGAGCGACGAGATCAGGATCAACCCTTATATCCTGCGTGCAATATTCGTCTGGAAAAACCGATTATGTTTGTCAAATATCGCATTTTCATAGAACTCGGCTACACAATTAGGGATGAATCTCTGGGGACTGGCTGTCAAGAATTTTGTTAGATTCTCCTTTATGAGCTTTGTAGCGATCTCTATAGCAATTACCGTGTCTGACGTGATTGAGGCGAAATTCTTCCAATTTAAGACTTTATCCATGACGACTTGCGATGCTTGGAACTGTTGGTTGGTAAGACCAAAATCGTCAACTATTTGAAATAATTCGTCTTGTGAAGTCTCCTCAGTGACTATGAACGGTTCAGGGTTGACGGAGGTGCTGATATCCCTGATTTGAGTCTTCTCTTTTGGCATGATCGGGAGATGAAATGTGGATGAGTTAGAAGACTTGGAGTATAGATCTTTATTCTTGAAGGATTGACTCGCAGAGAGTTGAGTGTTCAAGAGAGAATGTCGAAGACAACGAAAAAATAGGTTTAAGAGAGTTTGGTGATCGAACATCTAACAGAATCATAGGCTGAGATTGAAACCCCTTTTTGCATTGAACGACTGAGATAGATGCTGACGTAGGCGATGGTTCACATCATCTAGCACACCGTTCAGTAGCGCATGGGAGAGTCAACATGGGTCCGAGTAATACGATGTTGAGGTGTTTGCATTTAATGCGACGTGCAGCCAAAAACTTCGTCGAATTCAAAAATTTGCGCCTTTGACTAAGACAATTTTCTCTATCCCATGTCTTCTTATAATTGCTTAAGGTAGTTCAAAACTATCTTCATAACAAAAAAAATGAGCAACTGTATCCCTTTAGTTTCCAGTTAGAAAATATATTTTCTTTCGATAGATAACACTGTGATCTTGATAGTTTCTTCGCGCAGTTTTCAATCAATTCTTGAACTCCATTCTCGAGCTTTAATATGACGTCTGGGAATCAGTATTATTGTGATTTTGACCCCTTTACTGAGTCTGAGTTCATAGCCTTTAGATCTAATACTCATATCTTCATTTTGTATAGCTCCATGCGGTTGGTGGACATTGAATGCTGATTCATCAATTTCTGAATCTGAACTGCGAGGATTCGTATCCGGCATTTAAGTGATTTGCCACCTTTTCGATTGACGCATAAAATAGTCTATAAAGTCCTTTTTTGAGGTCGAAAATCCACACAATCCATCTTCTTTCAGAAATCCAAAATATATTCGATCTTCCAGAAGTATGTCTACCTCATCTTCTTCTTGTTCTTCTTCCCCTTTTAATCTTTCAAGGGAAATGAGGACAATTTCCATCCAGAGGAACAAGATTCTGGATGAGAAGAGCCTTGGTGCACGGTACTGGTGAATTCCAGAGGTTCATGACGGAGTGATGGAAAACTTGAGAGCACATGATCTTGAGCATTTTGTAACCATAACACCCAATTCATTCTACGCAGATGTGCTCAAGTTGGTGACTTACTATGCCAAGGTCTCCGATGAGGAGATCTACTGCAACATCAATGGCGAGGAATTCTTCTGGTCAGCTGATCATTTTGCAGATGTGTTCGAGCTTTCTCGAAGTGGGACATCATTTTTGCAGTATCGATTGGATGAGACAGCACTGAAATGGTCAACGTGGAAGGATTGGAGAGTGTGGGATATTGATTTCCTTCCAACTGTGTCGAGTGGATTTCTCAAGCCGTGTTATAGAGTATCCTACGATGTCATTAACCAGATGGTGGTTTGTAATTCTCCTGAAGAAACTGGCTTCTCTCCGTCTGTCTAGAAGGCAATGTTGGCATTTGAGGACCAAGCTACGGTGGACTGGGCAGGGTTTATATTTGATCGCCTGAGGAACGCCCTGCTGAAACTGCCTGAAATCACTGTCCCCTATGGCATGCAGCTGAGCTGGCTTCTTAAGAAATAGATTCCATACTTGAAGGAAAGTTCGTCGAATCTAGTTGGATCCGACTACTACCCCACTTAGATAGATATCCGCCCCTTGACTGCCTCCAAAAAAACTGAACTGATGTATTTTGCACTTTTTCCTTTTTGTATATGTACTCAGCACCATCTTTTGTCATCAATGGATGGTTTTCCCCGTATCTTTATCTTCTGACAACTTGATGACATACGCCTGTTACCTTTGAAATGTCGAACACATGTCTAGTTTTGACTCACACACGATAGTGGTCAAGTATTCATTGTTGACGTTTCAGATTCCGAATATACAATGTGGAACATTGTGTCTTCCTGGAACGTCGTTCCATGCATTTAAATGATAGACATTGTCTCGATTGTCGCATGATTTTCCCATAAATACTTCTTCTTCAAAACGTTGATAAGCACCTAAACAATCATCTCCAAGATCTTTGAAGAATAATCTTCAATTTTCTCATCGAGCAGTATGACTTCAGTGGGTGATATCTCCATCGATCGTAATAAGATCCTCAACAAGGCTGGATTGGAGGTCCAATATTGGACTAATCATCGGGTGTACGTCACAATGATGGAGAGTCTGAGTGCAAGTGGTCTTAAGAAGTTTGTGACCAGAAAGCCTTTCAAATTTCAAGAGGACATGCTGAAGATGTTCGCCTTCAACAGTTATATTTCAGAGGAAAATGAGATCTTTCGCAGCATCAACGCCCATCAAATTCGCTGGTCTCCTGAGTCCTTCCTCATCAATTTTGGCTTCCTCGAGGGAAAACACTAGTCATGGACGGCTTCAATTATCAAATGGCGCTCGAATGGTCTACTTGGCAGAGATGGAGGGATGTTGATGTCGATTTCCACCCTACAGTGTCATCAAATATTGTCTATCTTTCGACATCATAAATCACATGATCGTTGCCTATCCTTTATCGGACATGGATTTTTCTCCTCCGGTTTGGAAGGCTATGATGGCCTTTGTTGAAGAGGAGGAGGTCGACTGGGCCTCCTATGTATTCAACCAGGTGCGGGAAGCCTTCCATTTTCCCCCTGACATCCCAATTCCCTACGGGATGCAACTGAGCTGGCTTCTGGAGCAGGAGATTCCATCTCTTATTCAGGGTTGGACCAACATCAAGGATTCAGACTTCTATCCTCCAAGGCGTTGTCTCCCTCGCTGATCGAAATTCATCCTTTCCTAGAGACATCTTTTGTACATTTTTTGAGTTTCTGTTGATGTAATGCACTCGCTCTTATGAATGAAATATAAATGTTCTTTCGTTCCAATCTTGAGTGAATTTCTAATAACGTCACTTTCTTAACTGTACACATCACACAATTTATTATGACTCAGCTTTGTAAACTCGCAGAGTCTGAACTCCTTTCCAAGGAATTAATCGTGAGATCTGGGAGATTGTGATCGTATCTCCACGATTTGACTAAGCACCGAGGCTACACTCTTAGCCTTCTGTCTTCCTTGCCTTCGTGTCTATTTAGGAGTGATGCAACGCAGTAGTTGGCATTTACTTCGGACTCATCGATCATCGCACAGAGATCTCCAATAAATACCTTTCATGAAGCAATAGATGTCACTTTATATCAGCATTTGCTTCTTGCTCCATGTATTTTCGTTGAATGAGATGAATCCATCACCTAGCATTGTGAACGAAATTGCGAGGATCTCTATCCAGAGGAACAACATCCTGGATTTAGGTGGGTTCTGGTGACATAACTGGAAAATTCCCATTTTCTTGAATGAGGTGATGGAAAAACTGCAGGCCAATGGTCTTGAAACCTTTGTGACCAAGGAGCCTCATTCCTTCCACAAGGATTTACTGAAGGTGCTCGCCTACAATCCCACTGTCACAGAGAAAGAGATATACTTCAATCTTAATGGGGAGGAGTTCTTTTTGTTGGCTGACTATCTACCTGTCGAATTCGGGCTTAGACGCAATGGTACCCGGTCAAGGAGTATCTCAAGGATGACACAACGCCTGAGTGGTCAGCGTGGCAGCGGAAGTAGGGTTCACATCCAACCGTGCCCAGTGAGTTCCTCAAGCCGCGCAATAGAGCGACTTTTGACATAATTAGCTAGATGGTGGTTGGCAACACCCTTCTGAATACAGACTTTTCACCGCTAGTACGGAAAGCAATGATGGCATTTGAGGACCAGGCTGAAGTAGACTGGGTAGCTTTCATCTTTGACCGCCTGATGATGGCCTTTCGCAATCTTCCTGAGGTGACCATCCCATACAACATGCAACTGGGTTGCCTAATTGAAAAGATGATCCCTCTCTTTACTAAAGATGGGTCCAAACTGGTTGCCATCGACTACTACCCACCAAGAAGTATATCCACCCGCTTTCTGTAAATATAGATTTCTTGTGTTTTGCTTGGACATTGTATCCTCCTTCTTACATAATGAATGAAATAGTCGTTTTCCCTTTGACTATAACATTTAGTAAACAGTCTCATAAATAAAGTGTATGACTTAAATAATACACCATACTGTTATGCATCAGATCAGTTTTCATCTCCTTCTCTTGAGATTTCATAAAACTCTAGAAGACCTAGTTTGATGCATAGCTCTTTAAATCAAGCCTCAGGTAGAGGTTTGGTGAAGATGTCCGCTAAATGGTCCTCAGTTCTAATATATTCCACCGAGATATCCTCTTTCTCAATATGATCTCGAATAAAATGATGATGAATATCAATGTGCTTTGTCCTGGAGTGTAGAACTGGATTCTTTGAAATGGAAACTGCACTGTTGCTGACTTGCTGCCACAGTGAATAGGAACACATCCAATGTCTATTCCATAATTGATATGTGCGTAAAATGACCTATTTTTTGATGTGTGCGCGTGCATGTTTGTGGCCATTTTACGCTCATATCTTGTTATATTCGTTGTTCTTTTGTCTTGTTTTTGTGTTTTCGTGTTTGAAATGTTGTAGGACGTGTTTTGGGCATAAAACAACACTTTTGGATGAGTTTTGGATGAAAATTGCCCGAGCTAGGAGTCAAAAGGAAGCAGGATCGACCAAGCAGAGCAGGAAGGGTGCAGGGGGCATTTCAGAGACTTCGCTCGGCCGAGCCAAGCCCTTCAGAGAGGTGGCTCAGTCGAGCCAGAGCGTGATTTTCAGCATTTGGCAGTTTTTAGCATGGCTCGGGCGATCCGAGGCCCTGTTTGCTCATTATAAAATGGGGAAAATGGTTATTTTCATAACGAATTCATAACTTTTGATAATTTTGAATAACCACCTCCTAAATTCTCTCTACGATTCCCATTTCCATATCTTCCAAAACCTCACCCAAGGTATCAAGGAGCTATCATCAATCCTTGGAGGAGAATTGAAGATCCTAGGGGGTAGATCAAGACCTAGCAAATCCAATTGGGGAAGATTTCACTTTCTACTTATCAATTGTAATGGATGTATTTGATTTCAACTTTGTATTGTTACAATTGAGAGGTATGTTGCTCTAATTCAATGTGGATGTTGATTTGAACAAGGATGCATGAAGATTAGGTTTGATAATTGTTTGTTTACTTTCCTATGAGGGGTTGATTTGCACTTGAGCTTGTTTCTTGCCTATTAGGTGTAGGTAATAGCAAGCCTTTAGGTAGTTGACGTGAACGTTGCAGCCAACATGCGGACGGAATCGTCGTGATAAGTGCATAATCTTATAATTCTAGTTCCAATCCATGTGTGGTGCTAGGATTGTAGGGCGATAATTGACGGTCGATTGGGAGTGGCCTAGGAGTTAATAACGTAGCTATTTGCAATTCCTAGTGTCATCTACCGCTAGTTATCCATAGCAAGTGACTAGCGACATTAGAGTCGGTTGCTCAACCTCATAGGAATTAAAATTCGTTTACATCAATGATTAACCTAATTAGATTACATCTATGTTTATTTCAACATCCTATCTGCCTCATTTGAGTATTTGTTTATCTTAGTTTACCAATGTGTGGAGAGAATTTAATGATTGTTTTGAGACTTGATATTGATTGTAGGTTTAATTCATTGTCTTGTTATATGTTGTTAGCATAGGTTTAAATTGATTGCCTAGTTTGATAGAAATCACTCAACGATTTTATCTTGCCTAGCTATTAGGCAATCAATTTAAACCTATGCTAACAACATATAACAAGGCAATCATTTGAGTAACCAATGGCCGGCGGAGGAAAGAGCTTCTCCAACGGTAGATGTTGTTAAGGAATCTCAAGAGAGTAATTTGTGGAGGAATCAAATAGAGCTCATGCAAGAAAAACTAAATTTGTTGAAAAGATCAAGAAAAGAGCATGAAGAAAAGCAAGAGATGGAGGTGAAGAAAGAAGATGAATCGGCAAAGGAAAGAGAAGCAATACTTCAAGTTGATGAGGTAAATGAGGATATCAAGGAGCCGGTACAAATATTTGAATATATGGAGAAGGATGAGAGTACGAGTATTGTGATGAGACCCGAGGAAATATTAGAAGATGGCAAAGAGGAGGAGGAAACTGAAGAAATCATTAGTGAAGAGATAATGGGTGTTCATCAAGAAGAGCTCGTGAAGGAAGACACCGAGGAGACGGTGAAGAACATTGAAGGAGGTAGAATTGAAGAGCCTTCACTTGAAGAGATTCCAACAACATAGGCATTGGAACATTTCATAGAAGAGGAAAAGACTACAATAAGCAAGGAGAATGAGGATAGGTTGAAGCGGGGAATTTCAACTTGGGAAGTAGGCAAGGTTGAGGAGAGAATGGTGAGTGTATTGGATGAATGGATCAATGAATTTCTTGAAGTGGGGATTAGTTTGGAGAATTTCTTAAGGATCACTTCAAAGAAGGAGCACTGATTCATGCAATTCGAGTTCAACAAGATGATCTTTCCTCCTTGGAGAGATGATAGGGGTGAAAGAAAAATTGCCTTGGACAAATTGCTCCCAAGTAAATGCAGATTAAGGGAGAAAGGTGTATTAAAAACCCACAAGGTTTTTGACAATGGGTGATGTGGTAAGGTTGTCTAGCTACCGACGTTAAGGAAGCGCTTGTTGGGAGGCAACCCAACCAATTTTATTGCTTTTGTTTAATTGCTTTTAGTTGCTTTGATTTTGAATAAATGTCTAGATTGTTTGGTTTTGTGTTTGTAGGAGGAACTACAAGATCGAGAGGAGTGACGATGCACCGTCCACCGTTTTTGCAAACTTAGTCTCACTTGACTAAGTTTGGGGGGATGTGCCAGTAGCCGGTGCCTCGATTTATTCTTCTCCATCTCCTATCCTTTATCTTACAATTAGTTTAGGTTGTTGGATATTGTCCCTTTATTGGATTTGATTCGATTTGGTTGTACCTATATTGATGTTCTACCTTGGATTAATGTTTTGGATATGCTCATCTTGATGATATGTATGGATATTTTCATGCGTTTGAGTTTGTTGAATGGATTTATTTGTTGAACATTGCTTTTGATGGTATGTTTGGTGGAGCTAGTGGAAAAATGAATTATTTGTATAGATTTTGGATAGTGGAACGATGGTGGAAAGAGGTTTTGGAAGTGAATATGGTTGAGGATTGTTTGATTGTGATTGTGGAGAGATTTATTAATGAGTTGGCATGATTGAATACTTCCTATTATGCATGGTTTGTGGTTTGGATTATTGGTTTGGTTTGAATGGTGGAACTATTGGATTTGATCTTATCATTGTTGATATTTGGTTTGTGGATAGTTTGGTGGATATGAGAGCTTTATTGGTTTGTTTTATGCTCAAGTATTTGGTGGTGTTTGTGTTGATCTAGTAGGTACAACTAAGGTCTTGGAGAGCGGTTTGATCGTGTGCGCTGATGGGTAACGCTTTCTATCGTTCCTTCTACCAATTAGATTCATTACATTGTTTTATGGCATGTAGATTGTGGTTAGGATGTTGTGTGCTTGTGTGTGTGTGATGAACCCAAACTAGACTTGAGGTTTGAATCATGATTTACTTGGTGAAGTTGGATGTTTATCTCAACCAATGATAGGGCGGAATCTAGTTGTCGAAGCATGTCTTAAGTTTAACTTTTGAATTGCCGAGTTTTGTGTGTGGTTAATGCATAGGACTTGACAAAAAGCTGTGAGGTTTGAGCCATGATATTGTCATATCTTTATTGTTTGTGAGTGACAAGATTGAGAGTACGAGATCTAGAACTTGCATCCGTTCTCTATCTATTAGCATGAGTGTGTAACTAGAAAATGATCTTATGCCATCGATTCTTTGTTGGGATTGTATACTGAAAGCATATATGATTAAGTGTTTCGTAC
>JAPKLW010000064.1:268044-282158 GCA_026898455.1 Plectranthus barbatus | reverse complement strand
AAGTTTAATGGCAATTAATATTGCCCGTCGTAGACTCAAACCCTACATTCTTAGTCCTACCTTTCACACCGGGAGTATAAAGTGGTTGTTATCATTATTTTGCCTTTCGTATCTTTGACCCCCGTGATTGAGCTTTATTGGTGAATCTTCTTTGATATGATTAGGACCAAGTTTGGGGGGAAAGAGTGTATGAGGGTGAATACGGTGATGAGAGTTGGGTTGGGAATTGATTGGATTTGTGTTGATGGGAATTGTTGAGGCATGAAAGATATGAAATAAAAGATTGGTTTGAATCCGAGAAAATGTGGCACCAACGAATTTTTGGTGTAAGTGTTTGAAAAAGAAAAAAAAAGAGGGCACCGATAAATGAATGAATGATGGTGCATTTGAAAAATGATGAAAAAGCCTCGGGGTTTGTAGTGGTTCGAAAAGAACAAGTTCGGGGGTTTTGGGAAATTGAGAAGTTTAGTCACTTTGGCCCAAAACCACCCACCTTTTAGTTAGCCACGTTACAACCCGTGAAAAGACCTTTTTAATTCTAGAAACTAACTCGTTGTAGTATAATGGTGAGAATGGATGCAAGCCTATGGAAATCAAGCTCGATATCTTGTGATTGAGTGAAACTCATCGTCCCCAAACACGTGAGGGCGTGCTTTCGTTTCTTGTATCCATTTTTGATGAGTGGTTCATGTCCTTAGCATTAACCTTGTTACAAAGTTAGGTGATAATCTCGTTTTACTTGAACATGCTAAGATAACTTTGATGAGCTATGAGGTATTGCATGAGGTAGATTAATAGCTTTACTTTGTTTTGATTGAGGACAATCAAAGGTTCAAGTTTGGGGGATTACGATATGTGCGTAAAATAACCTATTTTTCGACCGAGCAGAGCAGGAAGGGTGCAGAGGGCATTTCAGAGACTTTGCTCGGCCGAGCCAACTTGGTTCGGTCGAGCCAAGCCATTCAGAGAGGTGGCTCAGTCGAGCTAGAGCGTGATTTTCAGCATTTAGCAGTTTCAGCATGGCTCGGGCGAGCCAACTTGGGCTCGGCGATCCGAGGCCCTGTTTGCTCATTATAAAAGGGGGAAAATGGTTATTTTCATAACGAATTCATAACTTTTGATAATTTTGAATAACCACCTCCTAAATTCTCTCTACGATTCCCATTTCCATCTCTTCCAAAACCTCACCCAAGGTATCAAGGAGCTAAATCATCAATCCTTGGAGTAGAATTGAAGATCCAAGGGGGTAGATCAAGACCTAGCAAATCCAATTGGGGAAGATTTCACTTTCTACTTATCAATTGTAATGGATGTATTTGATTTCAACTTTGTATTGTTACAATTGAGAGGTATGTTGCTCTAATTCAATGTGGATGTTGATTTGAACAAGGATGTATGAAGATTAGGTTTGATAATTGTTTGTTTACTTTCCTATGAGGGGTTGATTTGCACTTGAGCTTGTTTCTTGCCTATTAGGTGTAGGTAATAGCCAGCCTTTAGGTAGTTGACGTGAAAGTTGCAGCCAACACGCGGACGGAATCGTCGTGTTAAGTGCATAATCTTATAATTCTAGTTCCAATCCATGTGCGGTGCTAGGATTGTAGGGCGATAATTGACGGTCGATTGGGAGTGGCCTAGGAGTTAATAGCATAGCTGTTTGCAATTCCTAGTGTCATCTACCGCTAGTTATCCGTAGCAAGTGACTAGCGACATTAGAGTCGGTTGCTCAACCTCATAGGAATTAAAATTCGTTTACATCAATGATTAATCTAATTGGATTACGTCTATGTTTATTTCAACATCCTATCTACCTCATTTGAGTATTTGTTTGTCTTGGTTTACCAATGTGTGGAGAGAATTTAATGATTGTTTTGAGACTTGATATTGATTGTAGGTTTAATTCATTGCCTTGTTATATGTTGTTAGCATAAGTTTAAATTGATTGCCTAGTTTGATAGAAATCACTCAACGATTTTATCTTGCCTAGCTATTAGACTTTGCTATAGTATCCCGGTAATCTAGCGGGCGAAGGGAAGAAGGTCCTGGATTGATAATTAAACCTTGAGTGTGCAGTGAGAATTTGTATGAGTTTTTATTGCGCATCAATAATCCTTAAGCTGCTGCTTTATCCAAAGCACTTGTGCACAACAACTGGTTGTTGCCTCATATTCAGCTTCATTGCTTGACGTAGCCACGAAATGTTGCTTCTTGCCGAAATAGCTAATCACTTTATGACCTAAAAACTGACAAGTTCCACTTGTGCTCTTTCTGTCAATTCCGCAGCCTCCAAAATCTGAATCAGAGAATCCATTCAGCATCATTCCATCAACTTTGGGATACCAGATACCTAAAGACTCAGTCTTCTTGCGGTATCTCACGATTCTTTTTACCGCTTCCATGTGGGACTTGTTAGGATTCGCCTGGAATCTTGCACATACTCCCACAACATAAGATATATCGGGTTGACTGGCAGTTAGATACAATAGAGACCCAATTATTCCTCTATAAGCAGTCGAATCAATAGGTTCTCCTTCTTCATCGAGAGTGATCTGAGAACTGGTGCTCATAGGAATCCTTAGAGACTTCGTCTTCTCCGGACATAATTTGTTGATTAAGTCTTGAGTATACTTTTCTGACTAATAAAAATCCCTTCTTTAGACTGATCAACTTATAAACCAAGAAAATATGTCATCTTGCCCATCATACTCATTTGGAATTTATTCTGCATCAACTGGGCAAACTTTTCACATAACTTGGTGTTCTTGCTGCCGAAGACGATGTCGTCTACATAGATCTGAACGAGCAAGATGTCCTCTCCATTCTTTATCTTGAACAAGGTTCGGTCGATTGCACCTTTTTCAGATCCATTCTTGAGCAGAAGCCGAGAGAGAGTTTCATACCATGCTCTAGGTGCTTGCTTCAATCCATATAAAGCTTTCCTTAGTTTGTAGACTTGGTTTCCTTGCTCGAAACCTGGGGGCTGTTCGACGTAGGCCTCTTCCTTTAATTTGCCATTATGGAAGGCACTCTTCACATCCATTTGAAGAACTGTGAAGTTGTAGTAAGATGCATACACCAAGAATAGACGAATAGCTTCCAGTCTGGCAACTGGTGCGAATGTTTCATCAAAGTCTATCCCTTCACATTGTGCGTGCCCCTTAGAAACCAGTCTTGCTTTATTTCAAATGATGGTACCGGTCTCATCTCTTTTATTCTTGAAGACCCACTTGGTACCAATCATGGACTGATGTGTAGGTCGATTGAACTTTTGATCGTCCTCAATGAATAGGCAAGAAAGAAATCGAAAAGTCATGTAATTAGAGTGCAATGCCTCACAAGATCCATCACAGTCAAGGGTCAAAAATCCACTATCCACTCGCAATTTGAAAGAGACAGAAAATTCATTAATAGTGGAAGAACTCAAGGGAAGTGTTTCGCTCAACTCTCAAGTGTATAGGGTAAAGATGAAAACACTCAGCACATGTATGAATGAATTTCTACCATAGGCTGGAAACCTGCGCGACGTGAATTTTGGGCGGCTAGCACTTCACATCGACCGTCGCATGCTTGCTTCGATTGACAGAAGCCTTCTTGTCAAGTCCTTCCATGGGTCGAAGTATAACACATCACTGGGCTCGACTTCGATCGTTGCCAGGCTGCGTCGATTGAAGTCGAGCACTCCTCGCTCAACTTCCTCTTTTTTTGTATGCTGCAAAACAAAGTTAGTGCAGACAAATTCAAAATAAACAAAAATAAAATTTAAAAACTAAAAGAAAAAAAGAAAAATGGATAACAGTTGGGTTACCTCCCAACAAGTGTTTTGTTTAACGTCGTAGCTCGACGATACCTCAGATCAGAACCAGGGTGGTCGGGTCCAGACTCGCCGACCTTTGGCGTCCACCATGTACACCTTCCGATCTTTGATGATGGTGGTGAGCTCAGGTTGAGGAGGCTTAGTTGATAATTTCACCCTCTCATTTCCGCGCTCCCACTCTATAGCAGTAGCTTCTTCTTCCTCGGACTCATCTTCTTCTTAAGTGGTGGTGATCCGGTTACACTCTATTTTTCTTTTTCTTTTATCGATCACAAATGTGATCTTCTCGTTGTTAGCCCGGAGTGTGATCTCGTCCCCTCGGTAGTCAATAAGAGCAACACTAGTATCGAGAAAGTCACGCCCCAAGATCATTGGCATGTTCTCGTCCTCCTTCATGGCGTGCACCACGAAGTCTGCTGGGAAGATCAGATGGCCCACTCGAATGAGCACATCTTCCAGAATTCCCTTTGGGTGGGATAAAGTCCCATCCGCCATCTGTAGAGTTATAGTAGTGGGCCTCATCTCTCCGATGTTGAGACGCTTGTAGATGGAGTACGGCATCAGGTTGATATTGGCCCAACTATCGCACAGTACTCGCTGGAAAGTGCATCCCCCAATCTCAACCGGTATAGAAAAGCATCCAAGATCGCTTCTCTTGATGGGAACTTGGTTTTGAAGCAGCAGGCTGCACTGTTCGTGTACCTTCACAGTCTCGTTCTCCATGAACTATTTCTTCCCACTCATTAGTTTCTGGAGGTACTTCATGTACCCCGGGATCTCCTTCAATGCCTCGATCAGTGAAATGTTGATGCTAACCTTCTTCAAGTTCTCCACAAATCTCGCGAACTTGGAGTCCTCTTTTTGCTTCGCAAACCTTTGAGGGAATGGCATCGGCGGGATAGTATCTTCAGAATTCACCGGATTCGTGCCCGAGGTGGGCCTCGACTTTGACCGATGCATAGGGGTGTCGATCGATGTCGACTTCCACGCACTTCGATCGATGCCAGTTGTGTCAATTGAAACCGAGCCTTTATCGTTGCTCGATTTCTCTCCATCCTCCTCGACTTCGATTGACGCAGGGCGTGCGTCGATTGAATTCGAGCCTTCAGTGGCGCATTTTTGCGCCTCTTCAGCTTCAGACTTGTCCCGAATCAGTTCGGGACCCTTGTAACTCGTCCCGAACCTCAGTGTGATAGTTTTGCATTCTTTTTAAACCCTTGGGTTCACCTCTGTTGTGCTCGGAAGCTGTCCGGGCTTGTGTTAGTTGCTGAGAGTGGTGGCAATCTGGCTCAATTGCGTGTCCATCATGTGAAGGTGTTTTGTCATCAACTGCATGTGATTTGCCATTCCTTTAACTTCGGTTTCCACTTTCCCAAACTGATTGTCAGAGTTTTTTATGAACTTCTCGAGAGTCTCCTCCAACACAAATCTCTTCTTCTCCACGATCTCTCCTCCAGTACCTACATCAAAACCAGGTGGAGGGTGTTCTGTTGCAGAGGGGTTCGAATATTAAAAACCAGGGTGAGTTCTCCCATGGTTGTAATGATACCCCTGATTGCCTCCTCGGTAGTTATTATGATAACCACCTCCCATATAGTTCACCTCCGCTCCAGCAGCTCCAGATGAACTGCTCGCTCCCCGGTTGATGTAGTCAGGCTCCACGGGTACTATGGCCATGCTTGTCTCTGCAGCAGCGGTAGTCGTGACTTTTGTTCCTTCCAATTTTTCAATGTCTTCCCGGAGCTTTTTCACTTCAGCAACCACGTTGAATTTTGGCTTTGTCTTAACTGCTTTGACTGGTAGCTGCCTCTCAGTTGGCCACTGATGGCTATTCAGAGCCATATCCGCCAGGAGTCTCATTCCCTTGACTCCACTCATCTTCATTAGGATTCCACCAGCAGATGCATCAACCTACTCCTTCATGTGTGGAGTCAGCCCTTCATAGAAATGACAGACCTGCATCTCTAAATCAATCCCATGCCCAGGACAGAGCCACAAGAGCTCTTTGTACCTCTTCCAAGCCTCATGTAATGATTCATCATACATCTGTTTAAAATGGGTGATAGCAGTTTTCCTCTTCAGTAGCTGGCTCGGCGGGATGTAGTTGGTGAGGAATTCTGATCGAAGCTCCCCCATGTCCCTATCAAACTCTTATCCAATCCAGCAAACCAAGAATGCGCCTCGTCTCTGAGTGAGAACGAGAACAGTTTCATTCTGATTACATCCTGGTGTACTCCATTCTGCTTCAGAGTATCACACACCTCAATGAATTGGTTGAGGTGGGCATATGGGTCTTCTACAGCTCTCCACGCAAACTGATTTTGCTGCACCATCTGAATAAGACCTGTACGCAGCTCAAAGTTGTTGGCATCGATGCCAACTCTAAATCCGGCCTCCTCTTGCTGTGGAAGGAACTGATCCAAGATGGACCTTTATGGAACCACTATCTGCCTGTTGTTCAACTCTGCCAATCTTGCAGTCTGTTCTGCCTGAGTAGCTTGGGCTGCTTGGAGTTGTGCTCTCAATTGTTGTACCTCGTTCACAAACTGCCTCTGCTCCTCGGGAGTCATATTTTGCAAAGGGTCCTTAAGGATTTTCTTCCATATCTTGTTGTTTGTCTTTTCCCTTCTTTTTGTTTTTCCTAAAGGTTGCTTCGATTTCAGGGATAAAAGCCTCGAGTGTTTTTCCTTTGGCTTACGTGTTCATGCACCACCTAAAAAAGAATACATAAAATAATCAGTTTGGCATCGACCGAAACGGGTGAGTGTCGATTGACGCTCGGAATATCTCGACGTCAATCAATGCGGGCAGGCGTCGATCGAGGTCGAGAAGGAAATCGCCCAAAAACACACGCACACGAATTATAATAATACAAACTCAATCCAGTAAATACTAGGATAAACTAATAACAAAATAATATCTAACGATTCCCCGACAACGGCTTCAATTTGATCGCTGTAAATTTCTACAGACTAATTGCAGTTACAGCGGCAAATAAATTTATAAACCCTAAGGTTATCGAATCCAGGGGAACTGTGTAACGAAATAATCTTATGTACTAGTCTTGTTCCTAGAATCTATTGTTTGAGTTATCAGAAAACGGGGGTTTTGAGTTTTGGAATTTAAAGAAAACAGTGCGGGAATTTAAAGAGTGTTAAATGCAATAAAAGGGACACAGATCCTAGGGCGAACTATCAATCAAAACACATATCAATTAATTAACTTGCATTGGTGGGAAATCATAGAACACTATAATTTCTTGGTCAGACAATTATAGCCTAGATTACTAGCATGTGAATGTATATGCTTTGTCGGCCTCAAAAACACAATACTAATCAACCTTTAATAATTCCTCAGATTAATCCCTACAATCACTATCTTCCCCTAGGACAGATTGTTAATTGTATTCGAATTCCTTTTCCTGTTATCAATGTTCACTTTTCAGTCCTTCAATTAATAACTGTAAACCTATAATTAATTCTATCCCTCGATCTGATTAATTCTAAATCCTAACAACTCAAAGAGGAATTCAAAACCAAGCAATCATTGTTAATCAATTAAATATGCATAAGATTGATATTCGTTGCCCTAGAACCCGCTAGGGTTTCTAGCCACTCATAGCAGATAGAAAACCAAAACAAACATATTATTAAAGTTCATAAAAATAACTTACAAGAAAATAAAGAGTGCTGAATGATTCTAAAGTTCCAAGGATGCCAAAATATGATAAAGGATGATATATGGTGTGAATAGGTGAAGATTGATGTGTAAAACTCGAATTTGAGGCCTATTTATAATTGTGGGTATGTATCCTATCATATCTAGGGTTGGAAATTCGATTTGATTCAAATTTGAGCAAATTTTGCCAAATTCCCGTCGACTTCGATCGAGGTGGATCAGTGTCGCTCGACATGCGTGTTTTTCACCTTGGTCGACGTTGATTTTCGCGTCGGTCAAAGTCGATCTGCCCCGTCTGCGCGGTTTACGGTTTTGGCCATAACTTTCACTCCCGAACTCCGATTGACTCGATTCTAGTTGCGTTGGAAAGCTAATTCAAACCTCTATCCATTGCCATGCGCCAATAGCCCGAATTATTTATGTGGAGAAACTCTTCACTGCTACTCTTGCACGTCACTGCTTTCGGAACAGTTTTCCAGTGAGTTTAAGCCTAAAACCTTGCAAAAATGCACCATGACAAGCATAACACCACATAAACCACATATAATAGACTCATGCATGAGTTATATATATAAACTTAAAAAAACTATATAAAATAGTGGAAAATAATATAGATAAGTGAGTGAAATAGTGAACTTATCATCGATCCACTAGATACCACACATTGTTGCGAGTGAACTCATTTAACTCTTCTTGCATCGCATTTATCCAGTCCCTTGATTGAAGAGCTTCTGAATTCGAAATCTTCACAGGTTCAATCTGGGATAAAGTTCAAGACATTAATGCGGTGCCTTGTCTGGTTCGAACAGGATTTCCAATATCATCTAAGATGGCTTCAGTGGGATGATCTTTTAGCCAACTAGGCTTCTTCACAGGTACAGGTACAGTAGGAGCAGCTGGATTCTCATAAGCTGCAGGATGTTCCTCATGAGATGATTCACTTCTAAGTTCTAGAACTGCTTTGCCTCTTTGTTCTAGAACTGTTCATCTCCTTGTTCAGAAACTACTTCATCTCCTCGTTCTGGAACAACATTCTGATCAGCATCTGGGTTCTGAATTGTAACTGTCTCTTCACTTGGGGCTGCTCCCTCAGCAGTCTTAAGGTTGACCTCCTTGGTATCAGCTTGCTCCGCTTCAGAACCCGTTACATTTATTTCAGGGGGCTTATTTTCACTTTGATCTTCGGTGTTAATGAACTTTAAGGCCTCAGCAATGCCATTAGCATCATTAGCCCTCTTGACTGCTTGGGGTTCAGTCGAGGCTACTGGAGTCTCGAAAATATCATTCATAGATCTCGTCAGAGAAAATATTTGATTATGATCAAGATCAGTTCTAGGTTCGTCATTGACATCCTTGATCTCATGATTTTCCAAACCCAGTTCTTGAAGTGTCGTGCGCACTAGAGTCGCTTCATCAAAATCAACATGACATGTTATTTCCATAAGCTGGGTTGTCTTGTTGAATACCCTATATCCCTTATAGAAAGGATGTCCATACCCAAGAACACTCTGTCACCAACTTTAGGGTTGAAAGTATTCAATTTAGACTTCCCATTATTTGAATATAACATGGAGAATCAAAAGCACGAATATGAGCTATAGAGGGCTTACGCCCATTGTAGATCTCGTAGGGAGTCTTGTGCAACCGCGTGTTGAATGCACTTCGAATCTGCGTATAACAAGCTGTCATCAAGGCTTCTCCCCAAAATCTTTTTCCAAGGTCTCAGCCATCATGGTCCCTACTGCTTCTTTGAGTGTTCTGTTCCTCTGCTCAACAAGACCGTTTTGTTGAGGAGTTCTTGGAGTAGACTTCTCATGTCCGATTCCAATTTCAGCGCAGAAATCCATAAGGGGTCCATTGCAAAACTCTGTTCCATTATCGGACCTTATCCTCTTAACTGTCACCCCTTTGTCATTCTGAAGACGGGTAATCAATTCTGGCAGCTGAGTTTTTACTACGTCTTTGGATTTTAGCAGCACCACCCATGTATATCTTGAGTAGTCATAAAAAACTACCAATGTATACTTTCTAATTCCAATTGTGGGTGGAGTAACTGGACCAAACAAATCCATGTGGAGCAGTTCCAAGATCCGTTCCGTGCTTGCTGTAATTGACCTGTTCTTGAAAGAGGCTCTTGTCTGTTTCCCGAGCTGACAAACTTTACAAACTCCTTCTTTCTGGAACTTCTTCTGTGGCAATCCTTTTACTAAATTATGCTTCGCCAAATGTCTGATCGAGTTGAAGTTCAAATGACTCAGTCTTTTGTGCCACAGCCAGTTTACTCCTTCTGAGGAATTGTGCGCCAGGAGGCATGTTCCCCCTACTCCACTGGACCAATCAACAATCTAAAGACCTCCTTTCCTGATTCCTCTGATTATGGTCTTGTGAGTCATATTGTCTATGATGTGGCATTCTGATTCTTCAAAACTGAAAATATAGCCACTCTCACTCAGTTGGCTTATACTTAGAAGATTGTGTTTCATATTGGTGACTAAGGACACGTTCTGAATGATGATTCCATTGTGTTCCACGCATCCTTTTCCAATCACTTGTCCCTTGGCCTTGTTCCCAAAAGTGACCGATGCTCCTTTGTACATTACAAGATTCTTGACTAAATCCTTTTCCCCTGTCATGTGTGTCGAGCACCCGCTGTCTAATATCCATGATTTTGCTTTCTTTTGAGAACTCGGTCCCTGCAAGACAGAAAAATTATTTAGGTCCCCGTATCCTTTCAGGTCCTGCAAAGTCAGTATTCTGGATCCAACCTTTAGGTATCCAGACCTATTTCACTTTTACAGTTCGTGAAACTAGATCACTCTTTGGTGAATGATCAACCCTTCTTTTAAAGTAATGTATGTTGTTTGAGTGCATGTAACTAAATGTTGTGGTGTGTGAACTCTTTCTGAAACTGTTGTTTTGGAAAGAGTCTCGAGAAGTTGTTCTCGGGTGAGTAGCCATCACAGTCTTTTGAGAGTAAAACTGTCTCGACTCAGGCCTCGAATAGGTGTTCCTCCTATTCGGATAACTATTATAATAGAATTGTGGTCTATCATAACTTCTCGGATTTCTATTCGGTTGTTGAACTGACTTCCTTGCAACATTTACATGTTTCTTAATCGTTCTTGTTGGTAAAATTGGATTCCTTGCATATGAAACATTAAGTTTGTCCAGTTTTGAAGGAAAGTCATTTCTCTTCTCGAAAGTTGGTTTATGTAGTTTACGAATTGTGTTAGTATTCTGTCGAGGTTCCAGTTTTGGGTCAGTTTTTTACCAACATTTGGTCTTGACATTTTGCTTAACTGGCTCTTTGAGATTGACATTTCCTTTTTCCAACATATGACATGAGCCAAGATTGTCTTTGACAGAGCGCAAAAGTGTTTTCTTAGTCCTAGAAGTGGATGCAAGTTTGTTTAAAACCTTTTCATTTTGATGCTCAAAAAATCCAATTTTGTGTTTATCAGACGGCTGTTTTTGAGCATTCAAAATCTCATCTAATTTTTTGAGCTCTTTTTGAAAGTACATTCACATTTAACTGGCTCAATTTTCTTCAAGGAATCACAGTCTTTTTAGATAATTTCAAAATCTTTAAGAAGTCTTGAATGCTCTTCCTTGAGTTTTTCAAAATCCTCATTGATCGACCTCGTCTTTAGACCTCATCGGTCAAAATTGAAATCTCTGATTTCAGTGAGGCATCTTCAGTCTGTCTCTCTCCTCCTGAGAAACTAGGGGGCATTTGTACTTCAGATGGTCGGGAGAGTCGCATTCATAGCATGTGCGTGGCTATCTCTTTGTGAACCTTTGCTCATTGGAATGAGTTTCCTTCGCTTTTCCTTTGGCCTCCTCGAGAAGTACGGCCAGGTTCCTCATTTGTTCCTCCAGTTTGGCAACTGACAGTTCAGTTTCCTAATTCGGAACTGAGGTGGAGGCATCCTTCGCAGGTGAGGATTGTTAGGCAGTTTTCTCGCAGTGAACTGGCCTCTTTGGTCGCCTTTGGAAGTCTCTCTTTACGAAGAATGTTGTGTCACCATCAGCTGCTGAATTTGGGGTTCTAATAGCTTCATTCCTATTCACCATCTGAATATTCCATTCATAGGCTTGGAGTTCGGCGAACAGCTATTTGGTTGACATTTTTGAGAGATCCATGGTCTTCAAACTGGTGGTTTTGACAAACCAGTCTTCCTTTGGCAGTCTCGAAAGAATTTTTGCATTCATGTCAGCCACTTTTTCCTCTCTTCTAAGATTTTTCATTTTGCTGACAATGGCGTTGAACCTTGCTTCTGTTGATTTGATTGTTTTGCCAGGTAACATCTGGAAGGATTCATATTTGTCAACGCATATTTGTTTCTTGTTGCATCTCATAGCTTCTGTTTCCCTGGTAAGCTCGTTGATCCAATCCCATAACTCTTTAGCGCTATTGTTCTGTATGGCTTCATCCATAAGAGATTCTGGGAGAGATTGCATAATCAATTTTTGAGCGATGGGATCCAGGTGATGGCGTTTCTTGTCTTCAAGTATCCACTCATCCTGCGGTTTATCTAAAATTTCGAGACCACCTGAACCATCTGCTCCTGCGTGCTGGATTTAAGGCTTCTGGATCTTCAGGGGTCCATTCTTCAAAACTTCATCCATCTCTGGATGTTGAGCTCTCAGTTGAATAAGACACCTCTTCTTCCATACTTCGAACTTCTATGGGTTGTACTTGGGAAGGCTTGGATAGCTCATCAATATCTTGAGATAACCTGCTCGGTAATCACACTTTACAAATAATTAAGAGTGAAAGGAAGTACAAATTCAATTTTAAGCGACTCAAAATAGGACAATCTAGAAAGACCGACCTGAGCTGATACCACTTGATGGTCCCAGATCAGAGTACGTATGATGTGCAACGGAAGTATAAAGATAGTTATTCGCACTCTCAATACGCAAGCAGTTCAGTTTCAACTTAACTCAGTTTCTAAGTTACAGTTTTTTAAAAACGACAGTTTTGATTAGCCAACAGGTTAGGTTACCAATTAACAGTTATGAACAGTCAACAGTTATACACTTCAACACTTTTCAGACAAGTGTTGAAGGTTTCAAAACACAATTGAAAACTGTATGATGTGTAAGTAAGTAAAACTATAAATGACGCAGGATATTTATAGTGGTTCGGAGCCTTAAGTCCTACGTCCACTCTTCGGAAATTGATCTGGTAATTCACTAATTAATGAAGATACAATCTTCATGATCTATAGCCAAATGCTGTAGAAGCCACCGTCCAAGCAGAATGGATCACTCGCCCAGGCTGTTGTTCTTCACTCCTTCTTCAGTTCCTCGAAGCTAGGTACCACCTCGAAGTCTCCTCAGAAATGGTAGTCATTGGAAATGGATTAAGGACAAACCTCCCTTCTCCTTCTCCGGTGGGTGGATGGTTCAATTCTTCCCAGAACGTATGCTGGTTGGCAGTTGCCCGTGATAACCTTCTTTTCCTTAGAAAATCAGGCTGCTGTGTTCTCACTTGAAAAGTAAAAACACCAAGAGAGTAGATTAAGTCGAAGGACTTAATCCTCATGTACAGAAGGTTACACGGAGAATCTTGGAAGATTCCTTAAGAAATAATGCCTCGTGTTCAATAAATGAACCATGGAAATAATGTCGTTCAGTTGGGAGCTTTCAATTTGTTAGAGTTTTAAATTTGGCAGAGTGACGGCTTGATTCGATTTCATGTATATATTGTTGACTCTGATCTTCCTGCTATTTATAGTTGGAGATTTGAAAATAGCCGGTAGAGACATTTCAAAGGATGTCCAATCAGTGTCCATCCTTCTCTGTAAAGTAGACATGTTCCTCTGCCTTTTCTGAAACACTGCGATGCTTTTTTGCAGGGCAGTTTGTACTTGATGTGTCGTTGTACACCAGTCGTAATTCGATGTTTCTTCGTCTCTAATCAAAGGCTCCTTTAATGTTCTTTTATGACTGTTCGGCATCTTACTATTCACGTATTCCTTTGACGTAAAACTATCATGATCTGAAACTATGAGCGCCTCTCGATAGTTTCTTTATGAAAACCGTGTCCAATTTTTTTTCGATATGCAATTCTTGACAATTGAAATACTGTCTGCACAATTTTCCGCATTCGTTGCTCAGCTAAGTTTTTCTCATCCTTTATCCTTGAAAGTTTTCTCGTCTGGACGGCTTCTTTTTCAAAAACTGTTCCACAGTTTTTGACAGTTCTCTTCTCCTAGACTATTACAGCTTGATTATCCTATACAAGGATTAAATGAGATAATAACTCTAAGGCCTAGACTTTGGTACTCAGTTTTGACACATCAAAACATCAATTTTAAGGTGGGATTTCTACATCAACACCTAACAAGTCTTGCACACAATATTGCTTGCAAAATAGATTTGGTACTCAAATTTAAATGTGCAATAAACTAAAGTGAAAAGCAAACTGATATGAACAAGATTAATAACCCTTCTGATCATAAACTAATTACAAATAACCACTAACACGTGCAAACAAAGGAAGTGAAACACACATGAGTTATAGATTTTCAATCTTTCACTGTCCTATATGCAAGAGCATAGATCTCTGATAAGCTCATTATTTTACTCACTTATCTATATTATTTTCTACTAT
>JAPKLW010000064.1:182388-268034 GCA_026898455.1 Plectranthus barbatus | reverse complement strand
TTTGCCGCTGTTATTATAATTAATCTGTTAGAAATAGCAGTGATCAATCTCACATGAACTCGAAGTCTTAAAACCACCCACCAGAGGCCTATCAAGTTTCCACTCTACTAGATCTGCACTCTCCTATCATACATCATATGTCTATGCTTGTGATGATAATCGAATGAGAACAATTCTGAACTGGGGTTAACATTAAGTCATGTCTTTCCGTATGCCTATGAAATAAACATGATCGCTTATGGTATAAACACCAATAAAACATTAAAATAATAAATCCTATTGAGAGTTATCACCTCCCCAAACTTAAGATGTTACCTGTTCCCAAGCAACAAGACAAACAAAAGATAGAAACAAACAAACAAACAATAACACATAAATAAGCCCTCATGAGATAGTGAAATTTAGCCTAAGCAACATCCCATCATGCCCTCAGCAAATTATAAAAAAAAGACTTAACAAAATAGTCTCTGATCAGCATAAAATTGTTAAAAACATATCTCATCGGTTTGACAAAGCACCTCAATCAAATTTGAAATCCCAAGTTCCAAAAACAAAGATGCCTCAACATCAGCTAGCACAACTTTTCAACCTGAATGAAGTTATTTCATTAAGCTCAGTGATCATCAATGTTACTTATTTTTACTTCCACTTGACCTTTAACATTTTTTCAACTAATGGAATCTATGCCACTCACAGATCCAAAGGACTTCATGGCTTGTAACGTAAGGCTAGGGATAAGGATGGGTAAATATGGTTCAAGTGACTATCATCCAGGTGCATAATTCAACTATCTTAATTTAGGACTTATTCTAAACTGCAACATTAACGAAGGAGAAATAAACACTCTCAAAATATATTGATAAAACAAACTATACTATTTTTTTTTCTTTCATAAAATTTTTTCTCTCTTTTCTTTCTTTCTTCTTCTTCTTCTTTTTTTCTTTCTTTCTTTTTTTTATTTTTTTTATTTTTTTTATAACTTCGTATTCTTTTTTTTAATACAAAATAAAAACTTTGGCTCTTCAACATTTTCAGTCATACAACTCATGCCACTGGAATGCTTTAGCATTGATTATTCCAACTAAACACAAAACACCAAGACTACAACATGTAAAGACGTGCGTGTGTACCCCCCAAACTTGGAACAAACATTGTCCTCAATGTTTCAGAAGAGTCAAAGATACTCTGGATAAGGGTGAGTGTGTGGATAATTGGCTAAGCATGTAGGGGAAATGAATGAAACGACATAATGCACAAAGAAAGGTGTTAAGGAAACTTGTGAATGAAATGAAATGGTAGAAGGCTCAAATAGGTGAAAGATGGCCTAAATCATTTCTACAAGTGGCACAAATCCTAATTTCGCCTCAAATCTACTATCGGCCAAGTAAGAGGTAACTATTTCACACATCTAACAAGTCAAAATAGCTCAAATCCTGTCAAATTATTGAACTAGCATGATGTAGTTTTAAAAAAGAATTCCATTTTTTATCTTCACGGACTTAGAACTCAAATCAGTCATGATTTACCAAGTTAAAAATAGGGATCTGAAGAAAACAAAATATGTTAAACCAAAAACTATTCATGAAGCCAAAAGATAAGAAAGAAGTGATTGAACACATCATCGGGCACAGAAATGAGCATCGGCTAAAATATCATTAATCAGTCGGGCAACCACAACCTAAAACTCAAAACTAAAAACAACACACATCTACACCCAACAAGTAGACAACAAACATAACCAACACAAACTAACAAATAAAAATAAAATATAAACTAAATTGTTTTTTTTTTTTTGGTGGAAGAAGTTTCGAATTAACCAAAGGGTCACGGAGGTGCATGCATTTTCTTCCACTTTGCATTGATGGCGCTTAGCTGCTGTAGGATGAATTTGTTTTGGTATTTGATATTCAACATCATATCCCTCTCTCACAGTCCAACAAATGTTACTCCTAGGCTAGAACATCACAAAATAACTGAAATGGAAATAAAATAACATTAATAAAACTAACTAAATGACATAAATAAAATGAAAGCAGTAAAATTCCTAGGCTATCTCAATTACCAAAGGATCTGAAGTGCTTAGATAGCCCAGAGCACCTCTCTTCTTAAGCATCATTCAATAAGGTCGGAGCCTTCTTTCTTTCGAATCCTCCACCAAAATATTATTTTGCTCGTTTCCTCTTTTTGTAGTCAACACAGACATACCCTTCAGTCAAAATCCTCTTGGGGTACTAATTCATTGCATGCAGCGATATGTGTCACTTCTTTTTCCTTTGTAGAACATTGGACAAGGTAGACCAAACATCTATCAAAAATTGAAATTTTGATTCCAGGATCGAAACATTTGATCAAGTCTTCCTCCACAGCTTCATTCACATCATTGACTTGTTGTTGTTCCACAAAGCCATTGCAACCTTCTATTAGCTAAATATCTTCCATGGAATTCAAAGAGCTAATCTCTTGGCCCTTGTACCAAATATCGGGTGGTTTTGGATTTTTCAAGGGTAATTTCACATCATCCGCCAAATTATCATACTCCAAATGAGGTAGGAAAGAGCTCAATACCATTTCTGGTTGTTCTGTGGAAAGAGTTTGAAATTCCCCCTGTGACAACTCAAGATATTTAAATGTTTTAGAGTCTTCATCAACACATAGCTCTCAAGCTCATTGTAATAATTTTCAACTTGCTTCGACTCCATGTACAACTCTTCATGCATTTCCCCACATACAACACATCAGTTGCAAAGTACTCATTCAGTTATCATTTTGCTTTTTCACCCCATTTGGAAAAGGTGGTGGTGGAATTGTAAACATCCTCTCAGCAGTCGTATGCTGCTTCTGTGCTGCAGCATGAAGTGCAGTCTATTTCTGTGATTATTTTTCAGCTTCTTGACCATGTGCAGGGAAAAATTCCTCAGGTTCTTGGCACTTTTCAATGTTAATGCTTTGACATGTTCTTTTCCTGGCCTCTGATTGGAAATGTCACTTAGTGGTAAGCCATAAGGTCTATTTCTCAGCTCGGTTGTCAATTTCCCAACTTGCACTTCCAAACTCCTAAGTGAAGCAGCTTGGCTTTGAATAAGTGCGTCTTAACTCCGACTCATTGCTTCATTTTTTGTAATAAAATCGTTCAGCATATCCTCCAATGAATTCAGCTTCTTTCCGGGTGGTACTTCAGTTCTTTGCTGATTTTACTGTTGGAAACCAGAACTCAGTACTTCAAGAAATTGAAGACGAGAATGCAATTCCAAGGGAAGGGGAACGTGCGAATGTGGGTGCACCTGCGAGAGGTACAACACCACTAGCACGTTCTTAAGTGCAAGGTGCAAAACCACAAGTTACTGCACTAACTACTGATATGACACCGATGCCTTGTCGCAGTGGAGAGTTATTTTCTAACCAGAAAGGTACATGTTCATGGGTGAGTCGTCGGACTTGGACCCAGAAGACGGACATGAAGACTCTGACCGACTGAACTAGAAAGAGGCAATGAATGACAAGAATGTTGAAAAATGGCACGTCACCATGTATTCTGAGATAGAATCCATAACTGCTATGGATGTATACTGGAAAGTTGAGCTGCCTGATGGCTTTAGGGCCATAGGGTGCAAGTGGGTATACAAGAGGAAGAAGGGACCAGATGGAGAAATTACGGTTTTCAAAGCCATGCTGGTGGCAAAAGGTTAT
The DNA here is from genome assembly GCA_026898455.1 of Plectranthus barbatus. Taxonomy (NCBI): domain Eukaryota; kingdom Viridiplantae; phylum Streptophyta; class Magnoliopsida; order Lamiales; family Lamiaceae; genus Plectranthus; species Plectranthus barbatus. The sequence continues at coordinate 264,347 of JAPKLW010000064.1, read as the reverse complement.
AGTCAGAAAGACGAAATAGACTATGATGAAACCTTTTCACCGGTAGCCATGCTCAAATCCGTCTGGATAATTCTTACCATAACGGTGCATATGTACCTCAAAATACAGAAGATGGATGTCAAAACTGCTTTTCTAAATGGTTACCTTCAAGAAGGTAGGGAAATCTATATGCAGCAACCCGAGGGTTACATGCGTAAAGGTGAAGAGCATCTTGTCTGAAAGCTTAAGAAGTCCTTGTGAGGACTTAAGCAAGCTTCAAGGTCGTGGAACTTATGTTTCAAAGATGTGATTAAATCTTATGGATTTTCATAGTTGGAGAACGAAAGTTGTGTATACCGACTTTGTTTCAGTGGGAGGGTGGTTTACCTTGCACTATATGTGGACGACATACTCCTATTTGGAAACAACGAGAGACTGATGTTGGAGATTAAAAGTTTGTTATCCGAACAATTCCAAATGAAGGATTTAGGAGAAGTTGGGTACATCCTTGGGATTAAAGTCTTACGGGATCGTAAGAAAAGGATGGTAAGCTTTTCCCAGGCATTCTATGTGAACACTGTGATAGCCCGGTTCAGCATGCAACTCGCCTAGAAAGGCTTGCTACCTTTCAGATTTGGCGTACATCTTTTTAAAGGGCAGTGTCCTAAGACACAAAAGGAGAAAGATAAGATGAGCCTTGTAACATACGTATCAGCGGTGGATAGCTTCATGTATGCTATGTTGTGTACCAGGCCAGATATCTGTTATGTCGTTGGCATGGTAGCAAGATATCAGTCTAACCCGGGATAGGCGCATTAGACTGCGGTAAATCACATACTTAAGTACTTGAAAAGAATTAGAAATTATTGTCTAGTTTATCAAAGTGAGAATTTGTACCCTATGGGTTACACAGATTCGGATTTCCAAGGGGACCAAGATGAGAAGTAATCGACCTCAAGCTATGTGTTTACCTTGTGAGATGGAGCTGTATCTTGGAGAGGTGCAAAGCAGTAATGCATTGCATGTTCCACCATGGAGGAATAATATGCCGCTGCTTCCGAAGCTTCGAAAGAAGCGACGTGGCTCCTGAATTACCTTATAGAGTTGGATGTGATTATGAGTTTGCCAAAGATTATCATGGTCTATAGTGATAATGCTGGTGCAGTAGCAAACTCAATGGAACCACGGACTTAGAAGGAGAGCAAAACATAGAGAGAAAGTACCACATCATACGAGAAATCGTATCGAGGGGTGATGTGCAGATTGAGAATATTAACACGAGAGACAACCCAACTGATTCATTCACAAAGTGCTTTCCCCATAAAGTTTATGAAAGGCATATTCGTGAGCTGGAACTAAGGTAGATGCCTACCCCTGATAGTGGTTGATATGATAGCTAGGCTAGATAGACACACAATATACTCTAGATGGTGGATGTAATACTTTGAGTATAAGTGGGAGATTGTTGGGTTTTGTATACAGAAAGCATTTATTACAGTGTGTATACATTCAACTTTATTTCTTATCTATTAAACAAACTTACATGCGAATAACAACAGTATCCTCATATCTCACTGATAGGGAAGATCATACGGTGTGTTGTAGATTGCATAAGACAGTATGATCACTTGACCTAGTGAGATATAAATATTGTGATCACAACCGAGATAACTTTGAGAATAAGTCTGTCAGTATAGGCTTCAGCATAATCGGAAACAAGTGATGTGTCTTGATCACTTGATATGCTGGTACGTGCGGTTGTGTATTGAAATGTATTCTTCTGTCTAAAATAAGAGAATACAAGATCTTATCGCTTGATTAAGTCCAAACCCTAACGAAGGTTAAGGGGTTTGTACGGGTTGACTGTTGCTTTGAGTTTCCTGATGGATTTACATACTGAAAGCATTATGATTGGTATATTATGTACAAGGTCGATTGGTTAATATACTGGGAATCATAAATGTTGTATGTTCATCTCCTGTCTGAATTAACAAACATGTGTCGCAAATGCAATTATCCTCTTATCTCGTCGATAGGGAGATCATACGGTGTGTAGTAGATCACGGAAGATCGTATGGATCATTTGACCTAGCGAGATATAAATGGTTATCACAGCTGAGACAGTTCCAGGATAAACTGTCGGTGTAGGCTGCAGCATACGCAGTAATAAGCATCTTGTCTTGGATGGCTTGGTATGCTGGTGTGGGACACACATAGATAAAGACCTAAGTCGAGATCAATTCTTTTATCTGACATTAAAAGAATCTAGATCTATATGGCTTGATGAGATCCTAAGCCTATATGAAGGTACAGAAGTATATGCAGATTGTGTATTACTTTGAGTTGCAGTGAAAGGCTCTAGTTGAGCTTTTATATCTGTATCTTGGGTAATAGCAGTTTGTGTATGACTGTCTGGTACTGGAACTAGGTAACCACATCCAGTATAGGATGGTGACATTCCCTGAGCAGCTCAAAAGGATCGTTATGCTAAAGTCCTGCAGGCTGATTAAGTTCAAGCATAAGTGAAAAGGTTTGAGTGGATTAAGATGTTAATTAATTAAATAGCTTGTCAGAGCTTAAATTAATTAACGAATGTTTGTAACCTTAAATATGGGGATATACCGAGCCCGTGCAACCCGTACCTCAAAACGTTGTAGCAAATAGGTAGGACAGTATTGATTCTCGGGTGGAATGAATCAATATTAATTAATTAATTATATTCTGGAATGAATATAGGAATTAATTAATTGATAGGCCTTATTTGCTATTTGCATTCTGGTCCCTGGTCTGGCCCATGAAACTCAAGCCCAATAGAAGTCCAGTATTTTCCTATAAATAGGCCTCAGTTCCTCAGATCTCAACACACCACAAGATCATAAGTTGCACACAACAAACCAGGTTTTGGGAGCTATGGTGATCGACTAGATTTGAGAAACGAGGAGCAAATTCTGCTTCTCAACCGGGCAAGGAATCTGAAGGGAATCTTCACCAGATATTCAGATTGAGTTGGGATACATATCAAAAGATCAGATCAGGAGGATTTTCTTTCTTCTGTCTCTCCTTGTTTTTCGAAAATAATTATTTTATTTTCATAAGTTTTTAATTCCTCAATCTATTAGGGATTAAATCTTTGTGCGTGGGAAAGGATCAAGAGGAATCTCCGCGCACTCGTTCTTCAGGGTTTCGCAATTCAGGTAATCCGCATAAACCCCCTTATGCATATTCAATAGGATCATGCTAGGATTAATCATAGGCATAGCAATTTATTCTTGATATTCCAATTAACGATCATTGGCAAACAGACTTCGTGATTCAGTTCACGAATCCCTTCAATTGGTATCAGAGTCAAGTTGAATTAATTGGCTCTATCGAAATGATTTGCATGATAATTATTATTGAATGATTGCATGGGTTTTACGGATTCTATGTTCATGTTTTTCGTCCTAGTGGTTCTCGGGTTAATCCGCCCTTTTATAAGGATTCGTTTTTCACCCACGAGATAAATCTGTGGTTAGATTTAGATTTTAGAATGTGATTAGATTTTCAAATGTAATCTTTTATTTCAAAAATTAAATTTGTAAAACGAAAGAACGAAGAACACAAAGAGAACGAAGAACGAAGAATGAAGGACCGCACAACGCACGACAGCACAGGGCCACGCACGGCGAGGCACGGCGGAACAAGGAGCGCGGCGGCCACGGCCGTGGCGCAGCCGCGCAGAAACCCTAGGGTTTCAGCGCGCGGCGCGCACGCGTGACGGCAGACGTTGCGCGGCCAAGGCCGACCAAGCCGGTGCGGGGCTTCAGGACGGCCAACGACGCGAGGGGTGCCAGGGCAGGAGGCCGGGGACGGCGGCCAGGGTGCGAGGCGCGCATGGTAGGCCTGTGCGGCTCTGCGCACGATGTCGGCGGCGCTCCTCCCTCCCCTTGGTCGGCGTCGGCGGGGGGCCAGGTGGTGATGGCAGCGGCTCGTGGCTGGAGGCGCGGGCTGGGGGCGGTCCGAAGGGGTGGCTCGTGCGCGCGGGTCTCTCACGTCTCGCTCCATGCGCATTTTTCGGCGAATCGTGGTAGCCAACGGTGGAGAAGAAAGGTGAACGGCGGTTCGGGCGATGGTCGGGGCGAGCCGGGGAGGCGGCATGCAAAATGGGAGACGGTCGGAGGAGACGAAATTGTGGGCTACAACCATGCACTTACGAGCATGGCTGTTGTGTGATTCTGAGAGCCCTCGCAGCGGTGGCGAGTCGCCGGCGGTGGTGGTTCGCCGGTGGTGGCTCGTCGGGCTAAGTTCTCACGGGCTATTGGGCTTGCAATGTGTGCCTAGGCCTGCGATTTGGTTAACTGGCCCAGTTGTACAATTTTCTGATGAATCAAATCTTGGAAGCCCAGATTCAGAAAATAAATTCAGATCACAGTCCAAGTAGTGGGAGCCCAGTCGAAGATCTGTATAATTAATTCTAACTTGTAATAGTTAGAATTATTTTTATTTTGTATCATGGGGCCACGAGGACATTTTTATTTGTTTTATTATCTGTCTTCGCATGATATATGTGTTTAATTTAATTGCGCAGCATATAAGCATGTTGTAGATAACAGGAGCACGTTTACTGCTATTATTTACAGCTTTAAAGCATGCTATGTGATTTATTTTGTGTAATTAATTATAACTATATATTCGGGGTTCATGCTATGCATGATAGAATTTTAGCAATGTTATAATTATGGCTACATAAAATAATCTGTGCAATTGAACCTTATGAACTAAAAATTATTAAGCTCATAATTTAGTAAGACCTCCACGAAGCGATCCTTTATTGGAAGTTGTTAATTTATTAGGTAAATGTCTACATGTGTAGCTTACTTAATTTATTATTCATAAGTTCTAATAGATAGGATTTCTTAAAACAAACATTTACTTCATGTGAGAAGTGGGAGTTCATGCGTAAATGTCTACATGTGTAGCTTGCTTATTGAATTTTCATAAATTCTCTAGGGATTGAATTAAATGAGACAGCCTTATTATAGGGATCAGGTGTGTTCTACTAGATCCTTATATGGGGGGGTTGGCTTTGGTGGTAAGCTAGCTTAGATGTTATCCAGAGTATAACTCATTTGTGATGTCCCTGCTTAGTAGGATAATATGGTCTTAAGTTAGTCTCCAATTATTAATTCCATTAGTCTAAGGAACCTGGGCATGGGTTGGAATTAAAGGACTGGAATTGAAAGATGCAGTCTGGTTAAGTGTTTTGTTGTAAACGTACACATGTGTGGCTTGCAATAGTAATACTTAGGCAAATTGGAGGAAACATTAATATTGCTTTATCATAAGGTTTCAATATTTAATTGTTTCAATAGTTTGCGACTATGTTTTAATTTCTGTTTTAATTTATTGTTTTCAGACATGTCTTTACCAAATGTGATCAATATCTTAGCACAAAACCAATTAACCGGTCCCAATTTCCAAGAATGGAAACGCAACTTGGATTACATCCTTGTCGCAGAGGAACACAAGTTTGTCCTTGATAAGCCTCGTCCGACTGCTCCCACTAATGCATCGACTGATGAGGAAAGGAGCTACTATAACAAGTGGCTCGAGTTAAAAAAAAGTGAAATGCTATATGATGACTATTATGTCCAAGGTACTAGCACAACAACATCATTCATATGATAATGCTAGTGATATAGTGGACAGCCTCACAGCGACCTATGGTGAGTCAGACCGAGCAGTCAGATTCAATCTCATGAGGGAAATCGTGGGAAAGAAAATGGCAGAAGGTAGTTCGGTCGGAGAGCACGTGGTCGGCATGACTCTCCTAATGGATGAGCTCACGCTGCACGAAGGTGGTATCGATGTGGAAGCGCAGGTTGATATCATCCTCAACTCTCTGCCAAAGTCCTTTGAGAACTTTAGACTGAATGCTGTCATGAACAAGAAAGAGTACACTCTTAACAAGTTACTCAATGACTTGATGGCAGCAGAATCAGTAATGCAACCAGAAAAAGTTGCTTTGGCTACTTCTAGCAATCGTCCTGTTGCGCTGGTTGGCAAGAGGCGCAAAGGAATGTTTAAGAAGAAAGCCAAAGGTACAACTTCTGGTACAAAGTAAAAAAGGACACCGGGTGTGCCTGCTAAAAGGGACAATGTTTCAGGTGTGGCAAGGCTGGTCACTGGAAGAAAGATTGTCAAGTCAGGAAGACTGGACAAGGTGCGTCATGTGCATTTATAACAGAAACATGTTTAGCATCGGTTTCTACCCATTCTTGGGTAGTGGATACTGGAGCTACTGATCATGTTTGTTATACTTTGCAGGGGTTTAGGCCGACAAGGCAGCTGAAGCATGATGAGATTATCATCTCAATGGGCAGCGGAGAGCGAGTCTCGGCAGTAGCCATTGGAGATTTTACTTTATGCTTTAAAAATAATGTTTTGATTTTGAGAGATGTTTTATATTTGCGGTTTTTCGGTGGAACTTAATTTCAGTTTCCAAGTTATTTAATGATGGATATTCAGTTATTTTTTATAGTGGAGTTTCTATCATTGGTAATAACGGGTTATCTGTCATGGTAAACTGATTGACTCTCTCTATATCATTGATTGTATGCATAAATCTTCCGTGAATGTTGCAAACTCATCCAATAATAATAATCATTTAAAGAGAAAGTTTTCTTCTAATGAGGATCAAATATATCTCTGGCACTTGAGACTAGGTCACATCAATCTAAAGAGGATTAAAAGATTAACATGCGATGGGCTCTTGGATTCTTTTCAAGTGGTACCGCATCAAATCTGTGAATCCTGTATAGAGGGAAAGATGACGCCAGACCTTTTAAAGCAAGTCAGTCTAGAGCAGAGGATGTGTTGGAATTGATCCACTCTGACTTATGTGGACCAATGTCCACGCAAGCTCGTGGAGGTTATGAGTACTTCGCCACATTCATTGACGATTACTCAAGATTCAGATATGTCTATTTGCTTTGCCATAAGTCTAAATGCTTTGAGAAATTCAAAGAATTTAGGACCGAGGTAGAAAAGAAGCTAGGTAAGACTATCAAAACACTACGATCAGATCGCGGTGGAGAATACCTCAGTAACGAGTTCTTGCGGTACTTGTCAGACAACGGGATTACATCCCAGTGGACTGCACCAGGAACCCCTCAACAAAATGGTGTAGCGGAAAGAAGAAATAGAACTCTCTTGGAAATGGTCAGGTCAATGATGAGTTATGCAAGCTTGCCGATTTCGTTTTGGAGATATGCCTTCGAGACAGCGGCCTACTTGCTTAACCTGGTACCTTCTAAATCAATTCCTAAAACGCCTCTGGAACTCTGGTATGGGCGAAAGCCAAGCTTGAACAGAGTGAGGGTTTGGGGTTGTCCAGCATATGTGCTGACAAAGGAGCCTTATAAGTTACAAAGTATGTGTAAGATGATGTTGTTTGTAGGATATCCCAGGCAAACGAAAGGTGGTTACTTCTATTGTCCTGAGAATCAGAAAGTCGTTGTCAGTACCAACGCAAGATTCTTGGAGGACGAATATGTAAGAAACCAAAGATCCAAGAGTGAAATTATCCTCCACGAGCTTGAGGATAAGGAAGCAATTCCATTAGGAAAGCCCAGTTTAGTGGTAAATCAACCTGTAACAGGTGAGGCTATACCAACACTGCCACTAATGCAAGGTATGGGGCCAACGCGTACTGTGCCAACTACTAACACGGTTTAGATGCCTCGTCGCAGTGGGAGGGTTATCCACCAACCCGTAAGGTACATGTTCGTGGGAGAGTCTTCTGACTTGATCCCGGAAAACGGACTGGATGCCCTGGACATATGACGAGGCGATATCTGATAAAGATGCAGACAAATGGCTGATCGCCATGGATTTGGAAATAGAATCCATTACGGCTATGGATGTATACCAGAAAATTGATTTGTCAGATGGCTGTCGAGCCATAGGGTGCAAATGGGTATACAAAAGAAAGAAAGGAGCGAATGGTGAAATTACAGCTTTCAAAGCAAGGCTTGTGGCGAAGGGTTATAGTCAAAAAGAAAGTGTAGACTATGACGAGACCTTCTCACCGGTAGCCATGCTTAAGTCCATTTGTATACTCCTAGCTATAGTAGCACATAAGGACCTAGAAATCTGGCAGATGGATGTCAAAACCGCATTTCTAAACGGGTACCTTGAAGAAGGTAGGGACATCTATATGCAACAGCCAGAAGGTTATGTGCAGAAGGGCGAAGAACATTTGGTCTGGAAGCTAAGGAAGTCGCTGTATGGACTTAAACAAGCTTCACGGTCATGGAATCTGCGTTTTGATGAAATGATTAAATCCTATGGATTTTCACAATGTTCAAACGAGAGTTGCGTGTACCTTCTATGTGTCAGCGGAAGCGTGGTGTTCCTTGCACTTTTTGTAGATGATATTCTCCTATTTGGCGACAATGTGGAAGTATTGGTGGGCATAAAGGGTTGGTTATCCAAGCAGTTTCATATGAAGGACCTTGGGGAGGTAGGATACATCCTAGGGGTAAAAGTATTGCGGGAGCGCAATAAGAGGATGCTGACCTTGTTTCAAGGATCATATGTGGATACTGTGATTGCCCGTTTCAGCATGCAAATTGCCCGATATCTGCTTTGTTGTAGGCATGGTAGCGAGATACCAGTCTAACCCTAGATAGGCACATTGGACCGCGGTAAAACACATACTCAAATACATGAAAAGGACTAGAGATTATTGTCTCGTCTATCGGTGTGAGGAGTGGTGCCCTGTAGGTTATACTGATTCGGATCTCCAGGCAGACCGAGATGAAAAGAAGTCCACCTCTCGCTATGTGTTTACATTGGGAGGTGGGGCCATATCATGGAGGAGTGCAAAGCAGAAGTGCGTTGCGGACTCCACCATGGAAGCAGAATATGTGGCAGCTTCTGAAGCTTCGAAAGAAGCAATATGGTTTTGAAACTTCCTTCTAGATTTGGACGTGATTCCTAAGCTGCCCAAGACTATCACGATATATTGTGATAATTCGGGAGCTGTGGCTAATTCAAAGGAACCACGAACTCACAGAGCAACAAAACACATTAAAAGAAAGTACCATATTATACGAGAAATCGTAGCTAGGGGTGATGTGCTAGTAGAGAAGATTGATACAAGAAATAATCTAGCGGATCCATTCACAAAGGCTCTGCCTCAGAAGGTCTACGAGATGCATGTACGTAACCTTGGGCTGAGGGCAAAGCTATCCACGTAGAATGTTTGATGTAATAGCAAGATTAGTTTAGACGCGTTATACTCTGGAAAGCACCTGTATAATGCTTTGAGTATAAGTGGGAGATTGATGGATTTATATACTGAAAGCATTATGATTGGTATATTATGTACAAGGTCGATTGGTTAATATATTGGGAATCATAAATGTTGTATGTTCATCTCCTGTCTGAATTAACAAACATGTGTCGCAAACGCAATTATCCTCTTATCTCATCGATAGGGAGATCATACGGTGTGTAGTAGATCACGGAAGATCGTATGGATCATTTGACCTAGTGGGATATAAAAGGTTATCACAGCTGAGACAGTTCCAGGATAAACTGTCGGTGTAGGCTGCATCATACGCAGTGATAAGCATCTTGTCTTGGATGGCTTGGTATGCTGGTGTGGGACACACATTGATAAAGACCTAAGTCAAGATCGATTCTTTTATCTGACATTAAAAGAGTCTAGATCTCTATGGCTTGATGAGAACTTAAGCCTATATGAAGGTACAGAAGTATATGCAGATTGTGTATTACTTTGAGTTTCTGTGAATGGCTCTAGTTGAGCTTGTATATCTGTATCTTGGGTAATAGCAGTTTGTGTATGACTGTCTGGTACTGGAACTAGGTAACCACATCTAGTATAGGATGGTGACATTCCCTGAGCAGCTCAAAAGGTTCGTTATGCTAAAGTCCTGCAGGCTGATTAAGTTCAAGCATAAGTGAAAAGGTTTGAGTGGATTAAGATGTTAATTAATTAAATAGCTTGTCAGAGCTTAAATTAATTAACGAATGTATGTAACCTTAAATGTGGGGATATATTGAGCCCATGCAACCCGTACCTCAAAACGTGGTAGAAAATAAGTAGGACAGTATTGATTCTCTGGTGGAATGAATCAATATTAATTAATTAATTATATTATGGGTTGAATATGAGAATTAATTAATTGATAGGCCTTATTTGCTATTTGCATTCTGGTCCCTGGTCTGGCCCATGAAACTCAAGCCCAATAGAAGTTCAGTTTTTTCCTATAAATAGGCCTCAGTTCCTCAGATCTCAACACACCACAAGATCATAAGTTGCACACAGCAAACCAGGTTTGGGGAGCTGTGGTTATCGACTAGATTTGAGAAACGAGGAGGAAATTTTGCTACTCAACCGGGCAAGGAATCTGAAGGGAATCTTCACCAGATATTCAGATTGAGTTGGGATACAGATCAGAAGATCTAATCAGAAGGATTTTCTTTCTTCTGTCTCTTCTTGTTTTTCGAAAATAATTAGTTTATTTTCATAAGTTTTTAATTCCTCAATCTGTTAGGGATTAAATTTTTGTGCGTGGGAAAGGATCAAGAGGAATCTCCGCGCACTCGTTCTTCAGGGTTTCGCAATCCAGGTATTCCGCATAAACCCCCTTATGCATATTCAATAGGAGCATGCTAGGATTAATCATAGGCATAGCAATTTATTTTTTATATTCCAATTAACGATCCTTGGCAAACGAACTTCGTGATTCAGTTCACGAATCCCTTCATTTCCATGGGGGAGAGCCTGAGTAACGTGCTCGTATACTCGCATCTTGGGTAACAATAGTTCATGTAGTAAGCTCTGAGACTGAAGTTAGGTTACCATATCTGAGTAATAGGATGGGGACATTCCCTGAGGAGCTCAATAATTTTCACCGTGTTAAAAGTCCTGCGGGCTTATTAAGTACAAGCACGAGTGATAAGGTTTGAGCGGTACTTCTCAGTAAAATAAGAAATTAATTAATTGTGTGTAGTTTATCAGAAGCTCCAATTAATTAATGAATGTTTAGTAACCTTAAATATGGGGATTCTCAAGTATATGCAGCCCGTTCTCGTAACGTGGTAATAAAGGGATAGGTCAGTATTAATTCTGGGGTGAAAAAGAATTAATATTAATTAATTAATTGTGTCCTGGGTTGTGGACATGAGAATTAATTAATTCATAGGCCCACTTTATTATTTGCATTAGGTCCCACGTATAGCCCAAGTTATATGTTGAATGGAGCCCAGTAGCCCATTAGGGTTTAACTCTAGATCTATAAATAGATGTCACTCTCTCTCAAATCATATTAGTTGAAAAATATAGAAACCCTAAAAGAGAGAGTGAGAGGGGCGGCGCCAGTTTGTGTAGAGGGACGTGAAGGATTTCGCCTCTGTCCTGCACAATCACAGTCCAGTGGAATCCTCACGAGTAGCTGGATTGAATAGCTTTGGGATACAGATGTGAAGATCTAATCTTGAGAAAAGGCATTTCTTCTTCTCTTCAATTTCCGTTTTTGATTAAATCTTGAAATTAAGGTTTTGTTCTAATTTCTTGTTCCGTAGATTTAATCAATTCGTGTGGTGGAATCAAAAGATTGGGTTCAACGCGAAGATCGTTTTAGACCCTATGGATTTAAGGTAATCCTAATATCTATCGCATTAAATTCATAAGAGAATCCTAGTTTTTTATCGATGGGAATTATTTTGACATCCATGAACGGTCCAGTTTAGCTTTGATTAAGCGATTCAATTCGTGACAACGAAATCCCTACATGAATATCCCCAAGTGAATGATCACTAAATGTTTTTAGCAGTACTAATAGTTTAGTCACAAAAATAAATTATCGATTCCACATAGATTGAATAAACGAAATCATCTTATGTATTGAAATATAGTTTTTTAGTATATTATTTGAGCGCATCAAATTCAAGTGATTGGTGGTTCAAAACTAAATTTAAAAGTTAAGAATTATAATTAAACAACAATGAAAAGAAGTTTTTAAATATAACAGAAAAAAAACACAGATTACAGGGATTAATTCCTATCCTGGATACATGCTAGCGAATTTTCATCGATCATCTAAGCAATCTTGTAAAGGTGGAACATTAGAAAATTATTACAAATTCTATGATTGGCAATTTATAAAGTTGATTATTAAAAGTGTATACTCTTTCGATCTCTAGAACAATTTAATATTTCCTTAAAATCTCATATTTATTCCTATGATTAATTCCTTTCTTTTCACACAAGTTCAAAACTCTTTTTACAATTTCCTATTTCCATTAGTTAATTATCAACTTCCAGTCTCGAATTAATTAACTAAAAACCTAATGTGGTGGCCAAATATCTCAGATTCAGAATTAACCTAAGAATTGATAAACCTTAAACAAAAAATCAGTCGATTCAATAAACCCTAAACATGCATCCAAAATACTAATAATCACCCCAGAATCTAATTAAAAACTTAGCCACTCATCGATGTAGAAACACTTTACATGAAAAGATAGAACCTAAAATTAAACCGCATAAAATCCAGGCTTGTCAGTTCTTGATCAAATTCTCCAATTTAAATCAATAACAAAGAATACTGAAGAAAAATAAAATCTCCAAAGTAGCAAAAGTCCTAAAAATCAGAACTTATGTTCTATTTACACATGGTATGATGTGTTTGATGTTCTACTAGGCCCAAGTCTTGAAAACTTTGCTTAAAAGCTCTGCATATTGATCGATATGTCGCACGTCGATCGATATGCATCTCCAACATTGACCAAAACAAGGCTACTTCGATCCTCACCTCAGCTCTCCACGTCGATTGACGTAGCCCGTGTCGATCAACATGGAGCATTGACTTTGATCAACGGTTAACACTTCGGTCTCCCGAGCTCGATCTCCACATCGATCGACACGCCATACATCGATCGAAACAGACACCTCGGTCCAAAACTCCAATTTCAACACTTAGTCGGTTTTGACATGAAAAACCTGCAAAACTCACCACAAAATCATGCCAAGTATAAAATCTACACTATGCTAATAAAATGAATTAAACATAATGTAAAAGCATAAAATAAACCTAATTGATAAATGAAAGAAATAATGAACTTATCAACTCCCCAAAACATAAATTGGTGCTCGTCCTCGATCAAATCACCGAAAGAAAATAAAAGTCATACAAACAAAGGTGTGTAATACATCACAAGATCCATCACTATCCAAACACACTCTCATCCACAAGACAACACAATCAAATCTAATCCAGACAATTAACAATGAGGGAAGAACCTCTCAATGGGAAAGAAATGAAAAGCACTCATCACACAAGTGTTTAGGCAATGTGTAAACTCTCAAATCAAAGTAATGCAGTCATCTTAACCATAAGTTTGACAAGTTTCTCATATATCCATAGCTTAGAAAATATTCCTTGGTGAATAAAAAAGGTTTTATATTAGTTGTAATGCGGCTTGCCTTGAGGGTAGGATGTTTTAGGCTAAGTGAGTGATACGCTCTCAATTCTCACATCCATTCCAACTTTCAACTTCACACATATTTAATATTTTTCATCCCTTAATTTCTCCTCTCTTTTTATTCACGTTTTTTTGTCAATAAACACATGTTCACTTTGTGAACCATTAAACTCTCACTCTCTCTTTCTCTCTCTCAAACTCACATCTAAAGATATCAAGGTCTCAAACTCCAACATACCACTTCATATTCATAAGAAACAACACTTTTTAGATTAAACCCATTGCTCACAAAGCAACACTCTCACACTTTTTCATCCCCAACAACACTACCCTTTCCACTGTTCACACTAATACATCAAATAAATAGACTTTCAGGCTCAAAGTGGCTGCAAGTGGACTATATAAGGCTAGTGTTTGTGATAAGGCTAAGAAAAGAGGTGCCTAGAATCATTTTCACAAAGTATTACATCAATACAACCTCAAAAAAGAAATAAGCCAAATTATAGAATTAAATTGCAAACTTTGTTACACATGAACAAAAACCAGACACATATCTCACTATGTTCTTTTCTTCTTCCCTATTAGCCATCAAATTCGAATCAAATAAATTTCGTAAAATCAAGCATCAGAGAACAACTCATCAAGTGGTATTCTTCTATCATTGTCTATTTAAATGCAATCCTAATCAAATCAATCACAGTGCAGATCAATCATAAATCATAGCTTAGAATAAGGGAGGATGAGTGCATAAATCTCGAGTAAGAACTTATACAATAGATTTCAACCTAATCTACGAATATGTCAATTAGACCGAAATACCAAATAAAATATATCAAAACCAAATGCATCGAAAATAAAAAATAGTAAATGATAGAATGTTTCATTTCTCGCAAGTCATTATCATCCCAAAAAAATTTTACTCGAAGGAGGGAAAAAGTTTGAAAATCAATCTTGAAGGAAATTAAAACAGCACCTCAATCCCCTCGCTGCTCATCCTGACCGCTAGTCCTCATCCTTTATCAATAGGTGATCATCGGCTCAATATCAGAGAAGAGGTCCTCGACACGTTGAGTAAGATGCCCCAAAGCAGTGGCATGTTGTTGTTGTATCTCTCCAAAGCTCTATACAATTGCCTCATGTCGCAGTTGGCTCTCTTGCATCTATGACATGTGCTCCTCCATACGTTGGGTTGCTACCATTTGCTACTGCATAAAATGATATATCTATCCCCAGTCAGGAGCACTCATGGAACTCTCTCCGGCATATGAAGTGGAATTACCCTATCCACCACCAGTGCCAAAAAGCTGCTCGGTCCTCGTATCCTGCATGTCATTTTTCATTTGCTCCTCAACTACGGGTTGTTGATGCCATCTTGGTTGGGTCTCCTATCTCTACTGTGCAACCCACTCCGCATCCTACTTCTCATGAGTGAGTATGCGCTGGTTAGACCTCGTGTGAGGTCGGTGGAGGAGATGGCTAGTAGGTGTGTCTCCTCTAGCCAGTTTCATCAGTGCGATATGAGCAGGAGTGCTCATCAACTAATTATCACGGTAGTTAGGATCTGTGACGTGGATAAGTTCTGGCAGAGGTAGTGGGAATCTGTCTCTATTCGACATCCAGAGACAGAGGTGGCTCTGGTCATAAACAATGATCTGTAGCTGAAGGATGCGGGATAGATCTATCGTGCTGAACCATTGAGCAAAAACCATATCAGCAGTGGGGATGTCGAGGTGCTCGGCAACAACTGTCACGAACCCATCGCTCCAAATGCACCCCAGCTTGGCAGCAAGCTACTGCTTCCTATTCTCCATGAGGAAAGCAGCCAAATCTGATCGTTCCACTCTCGTGGCGGCCGAAGACTGACTGTCCAAAATCGCTGAATGTAGTAGAAAACCTAGTTATCAATAGATGAGGCCTAAATTTCTATGGCAACAAAGTCCTTCACTCAAATCTTGGACTCTGCACTAATGTTTTGCCAAAATTCAGCAACATTGAACTTGGCGTGTAGGTGGAACATGCCCCCAGGTGGGCAACATTAAATCCTGGTGAGAGTATATGGCATACCCAGTAGCTGGAACCGGATAACAATCAACTCCTTGTTCTTCTTTGGCTCTACTACTATCAAGGATGAAAAAAACTCAAGAACCAAGGGCATGTAGGTGGGTCACTGCTGTGTGAGAAGCTGGTCCCACTATACCCTCTCACATAAATTGGTCACGTCCTACTGTATGCCCATAACCTCCATCGAGGTTGTAGAAGGGTATTGAGTGGGGCATACAATGAATTGCCTAAAGTGGTGATACTTGTATCGATGTGCAGGATTGCCGAAGATAAGCTCCACCTCAAGCTCCTCCTCATGCTCAGAAGCAGAGTTAACCTCATGATCTGAAGCCGTAGTACCTAGGGTTTGCAATAACACAATTGAAAAATAAACAAGCTCGAGCAAACATGACAAACTCAAACACCCGCAAACTTGCCCTACATATGCAATCTCCAAAATTGAAGGCAACGGAATGGCACCCAGATCAAAATGGCCTCCCAATCATGCAATTCACATCAAATCCAAGTGCATTATAACAAAACAAATCAATTAAACCCCAAAGTTGTATATTGAAAAAGACAGAACCAAGCAACAGTAAAGGGCAAATTCAATTTGAAGCCAAAACTCAACAATAAAGGCTAAAGCAACCCACTAGCAATCCATATTGACCTATTAAACTAATTCATGCTCTCAAATCAACAATTAAGCACATACAATAGAAAGACCATAATATATGGCTCAAAATGCATAAAAACATGAATTTATTAATTAAATAATATTGATTAATTAATTCTCATATTTCACCCAGAATATAATTAATTAATTAATATTGATTCATGCCACCAAAGAATCAATATTGTCCTACCTCTTTTTAACCACGTTATGTAAAATGGGTTGCATGGGCTCTGTATATCCCAATATTTAAGGTTATAGACACTCATTATTTAATTTAGACTCTGACAAGCCTATAAATTAATTAACATCTTTTATTCCATATTATACAATTCAATGTTGGGTTTTGTATACAGAAAGCATTTATTACAATGAGTATACATTCAACTGTATTTCCTATCTGTTAACAAACTTACATACGAGTAACAACGGTATCCTCTTATCTCACCGATAGGGAGGGTCATACGGCGTGTTGTAGATCGCAGAAGACAGTATGATCACTTGACTTAGTGAGATATAAATATTATCACAGCCGAGACAGCGTAAGAGGATAAGTCTGTCTGTATAGGCTGCAACATAGTCGGAAAGAAGTAATCTGTCTTGATTACTTGATATGCTGATACGTGCGGTTGCGTATTGATTGGACCACAGTGAGATGTATTCTGCTGTCTGACATCAGAGAATACAAGATCTCGATCTTGATTGAGTCCAAACCCTAACGAAGGTTCAGGGGTATACACGGGTTGACTGTTGCTTTGACTTGCCATGGTGGAGAGCCTAAGTAACGTGCTCGTATACCCGCATCTTGGGTAGCAGCAGTTCGTGTAGAACAGCCTGAGACTGGAGTTAGGCAACCATATCCGAGTAATAGGATGGGGACATTCCCTGAGGAGCTTAATAATGTTCATCGTGCTAAAGTCCTGCAGGATGATTAAGTGCAAGCACGAGTGATAAGGTTTGAGTGGTACTGCTCAGGAAATATAAGATATTAATAAATTGTAGAAAGAGCTCGTCAGAAGCTCTGATTAATTAATGAATGTCCGTAATCTTAAATATGGGGATTCTCAAGTAAATGTAGCCCGTTCTCATAACGTGGTAAGAAAGGGGTAGGTCAGTATTAATTCTGTGGTGAAAAAGAATTAATATCAATTAATTAATTGTGTCTTTGGTTGTGGACATGGGAATTAATTAATTCATAGGCCCACTTTATTATTTGCATTAGGTCCCAGGTCTGGCCCAATTAAACATGCTGAATGGAGCCCAGTAGCCCATTAGGGTTAAAACCCTAGGTCTATAAATAGACATCTCTCTCTCGGAAACCCTAGCCACTTCATCATAATTCAAATCAGTTGAAACCCTAGGGTTAGAGAGAGAGGGGGCAGCGCAAACAGTAGAGGGAGGAGAAGGAATTTCGACTCGGGCCTACACATCACAGATCTGTGGAATCCTCACCAGTAGCAGATCTAAACAACAATGGGATACAGATCTGAAGATCTAATCTGGAGAACAAATTATTCTTCTCTTTCATTTTGTTTGATTAATTCTTGAAATTAGATCTGGTTCTTGATGGGTTTTGTATACTAAAAGTATTTATTATAATGAGTATACAACAATTTATTTCTCCTATCTGTTAACAATCTTACATGTATGAACAATGGTATCCCCTTGTCTCACCGATAGGGACGATCATACGGCGTGTTGTAGATCGCAGAAGACAGTATGATCACTTGACCTAGTGAGACATAAACCTGATCACAGTCGAGACAGCGTATGAGGATACGTCTGTCCGGATGGCTGCGGCATTGTCGGAATAAGTAGTCTGTCTTGGTTACTTGACATGCTGGTACGCAGGGGTGGCGTATTGATGGACCGCAGTGAATTGTATTCATCTGTCTGACATCAGCGGATACAAGATCTCGATATTGATTGAGTTCAAACCCTAACGAAGGTTCAGGGGTTTGCACGGGTTGACTGTTGCTTTGACTTGCCATGGTGGAGAGCCTAAGTAACGTGCTCGTATATCCGCATCTTGGGTAACAACAGTTTGTGTAGTAATGCCTGAGACTGGGTTTAGGTAACCATATCCAAGTAATAGGATGGGGACATTCCCTGAGGAGCTCAATAACATTCATCGTGCCAAAGTCCTGCAGGCTGATTAAGTTCAGGCACGAGTGATAAGGATTGAGTGGTACTACTCATGAAATATGGGGATTCTCCATTAATGCAGCCCGTTCTCATAATGTGGTAATAAAGGGGTAGGTCAGTATTAATTATGTGGTGAAAAAGAATTAATATTAATTAATTAATTGTGTCCTGAGTTGTGGACATGTGAATTAATTAATTATAGGCCCACTTTATTATTTGCATTAGGTCACAGGACTGGCCCAATTAAATATGCTGAAAAAGGGTCCAGTTGCCCTTTAGGGATAAAACCCTGGGTCTATAAATAGACCACTCTCTCTTGGAAACCCTAGACACTTGTGTGATCATTCAAATCAGTCAAAACCCTAGAGTAGAGAGAGGGTTGGGCGGCGCCTGTAGAGGGGAGAAGAAAAGTTTTTCTGCTCCGGCCTACAACACAGATCTGTGGAATCCTCACCCGTAGAAGATCTGAGCAGCATTGGGACACAACCCTGAAGATCTAATCTGGAGAACATATTTCTTCTTCTCTTCTTTTGTTTTCAATTTTAATCTAGAAATTAGATAACTAATTTCTGTTTCCGTAGATTATATTGAATCGCGTGGTTGAATTGAAGTTTGAAATTCAAACGCGAAAGATCGGTTCAGACACTACGGAATAACGGTAATTCCTCAATCCACAATTCTGAATATTAATTTCATAGGAGCATGCAAGGTTTAATTGTAAATTTAATTGTGCACAATATCCATAAATCAATCCGGTTCAATTGGTTTTTGTGATTCGGTTCACGGAAAAAACCCTATAGTTCTAATTTCTGTTTCCGCAGTGTTAATCAAATCGCATGGTTGAATCGAGATTGGATTTCAAACTCGAATGATCGGATCTGAGACGACGGAGTTAAGGTAAAACTCGTAAAACCACTGCATTAAATTCATAGGAGCATGCTAGGATTATCGTATGTTTATTGCTCTCAACATCCATGAAACGATCCGGTTTATTTGGATTTGGTGATTCGGTTCATCGGAAAATCCCTACATTCAATCATTTTCACTTATGCTTAAACATAATCAGCCTGCAGGACTTTAGCATACTGAACCTTTTGAGCTTCTTAGGGAATGTCACCATCCTATAATGGATATGGTTACCTAACTACAAAATTAGAAATCATACAGATGCTACAAGTACATGTAAGATTCTCCATCAAAGTATCTCAAAGTGATACACAAACTTGTCTGTACTTCTGGAACTTTCATTAGGCTTAAGATGTAATCAAGCCATGGAGAACAAGATTTTTTCAATGTCTGATAAAAGAATCGATCTAAGTTAGGTACTATCAATACGTATCAAGCATACCAACACATCTAGTGACCAAGATAAGCCACTAATTACTGACTGTGCAACAGCTTAACCCGATAGTCTATCCTGGCACTGTCTTAGCTGTGATAACCATTTATATCTCGTTAGGTCAAGAAATCCATACGATCTTCTATGATCTACAACACATCGTATGATCTTCCCATCGAAAAGATAAGAGAATAGAGTCGCTTGCGATATATGTTTGTTAATTTAGACAGAAGATGATAATATAACAATAATGATTACCTGTATATTAACCAAATGCCTTGTTCATAATATACCAATCATAATGATTTTAGTATATAAATCCATCAATCTCCCACTTATACTCAAAGCATTATACAAGTGATTTCCAGAGTATATAGCGCGTCTATTCTAATCTAGCTATTACATAGGCCATCACGTAGTTGTCTTCACCCTCAATCCAAGGTTACATACACGCATCTCGTAGACCTTCTGTGGCAAGGCTTTTGTGAATGGATCTGCTAGATTATCCTTTATGTCATAGTTTTCAATTTGCACATCACCCCTTGCTGCGATTTCTTGTATGTTATGATACTTCCTCTCCATGTGTTTAGTTGCCTTGTTAGTTCGTGGTTCCTTCGAATTTGCCACTACACTAGAGTTATCATAATATATTGTGATAGTCTTGGGCAAATGAGGGATTAGGTCCAACTCCAAAAGGAAGTTCCGAAGCCATAATACTTCTTTTGAAGCCCCTGAAGCTGCAACGTACTCAACTTCCATGGTGGAGTCTGCAATGCATTTTTGCTTTGCATTCCTCCATGATATGGCTCCACTTCCTAGATTAAACACATACCCAGAGGTAGATTTCTTTTCATCCTGATCTGCCTGGAAATCCAGATTTGTATAACCCACAGGGCATGAATTATCGCATTAAAAAATGAGATAATACAGAATCTTACTCATTTCATCTTTCTCATTCCATGTCTTAGAACACTGATCCTTAGATAGATGAACACTATGTCTTAAAGGTAATAAGCCTTTCTTGGCAGTTTGCATAATGAAACGAGTAATCATAGTATCCACATGAAGCTTGAGATAAAGCTAGCATCCTCTACTTGCAGTCACGCAAGACTTTAGTACCGAGGATATATCCGGCTTCTCCAAGATCCTTCATCTGGAACTGTTCGGATAACCACCATTTTATGTTTGACAATACCTCCACATTGTTTCATAATAGGAGAATATCATCTACATAAAGCGCAACGAATACCATGCTTCCACTGACACACAGATGGTACACACAACTTAATCACTTCATTGAAACGTGAGTTCCATGACCATGAAGCTTGCTTGAGCCCATATAAGGACTTCTTGAGCTTACAGACCAAATGCTCTTCACCATCTTGCACATATCCTTCTGGCTATTTCATATAGATGTCACGAACTTCCTCAAGGTACCCATTGGTTTTAACATCCATTTGCTAGATTTCTAGGTCCATATGTGCTGACATGGCAAGGATTATCAGAATGGACATGAGCAGCTACTTGTGAGAAGGTTACGTCATAGTCTATGCCCTCTTTCGGACTATAATCCTTTGCCACCAACTTGGCTTTAGAAGTTGTTATTTTTCACTTGCTCCTTTGTTTCTCTTGTATACCAACTTACAACCTATAAATCGAAAGCCACCTGGCAGCTCAATTTTCTGGTATACATCCATAGTTGTTATGGTAACTATTTCACAATCTATGGTGAAACGCCATTTGTCTGCGTCTTTATCAGATATAGCCTCATCATATGTCCATGGGTTGGTATCATCCAATCTGTTTTCTGGGATCAATTTCGAAGACTCTCCCACGAACATGTACATCTTTCTGGTTGTCGAACTACCTTTCACTGCGATGAGGCATCTGAACCGTGTCAGTAGTTGACACAGTAATCTTTGGCTCCCAACCTTGTATTGGTGGCTGTGTTGGCCGTCGGAAGAAGAAAACTTTCTTTTCAAATGATTATTAGAATTGGATGAGTTAGATGCAACGTCCATAGAATATTTATGCAAACAATTTATTATATAGAGAAAATCAATCAGTTTTCCACGACAGATAATACCGTAATTAAAAATGATTAAAACACCCCTATAAAAAATAACTGATATCCATCAATAAATAACTTGAAAACTGAAATTAAGTTTTGCTGAAAAAACGGCACAAATAGAACATCTCTCAAAATCAAAATATAAAATAAAATCTCCAATGGCAACTACTGAGACTTGCTCTCTGCTGCCGATGGAGATGGTCACCTCGTCATGCTTCGGATGCATTGTCGGCACAAACCCTTGCAAATTATAACAAACATTATCAGTAGCTCTAAAATAAACTACCTACGAATGAGTAGAAACTGATGCTAAAGATGTTTCCGTTATAAATACACATGATGTACCTTGTCCTTTTGTGCCCAGCACTGGACAATTTACTCTTCCTTTTCTTCTGCATTCATACTTTTTAGTAATGACCCTTGTTCCTTTATTTTTTTTCTAACCTTCTTATCATGTCATTGGCCTAAAGAACTTGGTTATCAAACTCAATTAAAGTAGGAGCTAATTCCCATGATATTATCTCAAACTGCTCCACTATCAAACTTCTAAGTAACTCATTAAGAGTATACTCTCTTCTTCTAGTAGCAGTCTTGATAAAGTCATCAAAAGATTGAGGAAGAGAGTTCAGGATGATATTTATTTCTGCATAAGCATCAATACATCCACCTCTCAGTTTGTACTTGTGCATGGTATTAACTATGATCATTACATGCAGTGTCACTGAACTTCCCTCAGCCATAGTCTTGCAAACGAGATCCTTTACAGAATCCTAACTAATAGTTCGTTACACCTCCCTATATACTGCTACTAGATCTTTCCATATCTCAACAGTACTACAGAAGCTTCTATACTTGAGTTTCAACTCACTAGACAGACTATTCATGATGATAATGTAAGCATAATCATTAGAAGACACCCATCTATCACAGAATTGTTGCTCAAGCTCAGAAACCTCGTCACATCGAGAAACTAATGGATCCATAGAAAATATACACACATGACCCTCAAACCAGAGAATATACTCGAAGCAATATCTCCACTCAGGAAAGTTTGGACCAGTCAATAGGTTCAGTGATAAGAGATTGTTAACAACGGATATAGATATATCTGAAAATAATAAATTAAAATACAGTCGCAAACAATTGAAACAATTAAGTATTGTAGCCTTATGATAAAAACAATACAAATGTTTCCTCCAGTAGCCTAAGTAATTTTACTTCAAGCCACACATGTGGACATTTATAATAAAACACTCGACCAAACTGCATCTTTCAATTCTAGTCCTTTAATTCCAATCCATGTCAAGTACCTTAGACAAATGGAATTAATAATTGGAGATCAACTAAGACCATGTTATCCCACTAAGCAGGGACATCACAGATGAGTTATGCTCTGGATAACATCTAAGCACACGAACAATGAGGCCAACTTTTCATTATAAAATTTAATTGTCATACACACCAAATCCATAACGCATGATTTTTATAATAAATTTGTCTCATTTAATGCAATCCTAGAGTACTTATGAAAATCAAATGAGACATTTACGCAGAGGCTTCCTGATACGTGCGTAAAATAACCCGTATTTTGATATGTGAACATGCTTGTTTGTGGCTATTTTACTCCCGTATCATATGTTTTTGTCGTATTTTGTTTGTGTTTTCGTGTTTTGTGTGTTTGACTTGTGTAGGATAGGTTTTTGGCATAAACAACCATATATGGTGGAGTTTTGGAGGAAAATCGCAAGGTTTTGGAGTTTGGAGAGCTCGACCGGCCGAGCGTGGGCAGGATCGACCGAGCGGGACTTCAGAGAGCTCGACCGGCCGAGCGAAGCTGCAGAGTTGGTTCAGAGAGCTCGACCGGTCGAGCGGGTTCGGGCTGGGACTTGGCTCGGTCGAGCCATGTTTCGATCGGCCGAGCCAAGTCGGTTTTTGGCGGTTTCTGGCAGTTTTTGGTGGCCCGGGCGAGCCAAACTTCGACCGGGCGATCCGAGGGCCTGATTGCTTGCATATAAAAAGGGAATGAGCGGTTATTTGAGGAGCTTTTTGTCACTTTTCACATACGATAGTAGATTTCTCCCTAGATTCTATTTTTCCATTTCAAATTCATCTTAGTCCTAGAGCTTCTAGGAGCTAAATTCATCAATACTTGTAAGAGATTGAAGATTGAAGGCGGTGGATCAAGTCAACCAATCCAAATTGGGGAAGAATCTTATTTCTACTTTCAAATTGTAATGAAGTTCATTGTATTCCAAATTGTATTTGTACAATTGAAAGGTATGAAGTTCTAAACCGTTTTGGATGTTGATTTGAGGAAGGATGCATGAGAATTTGGTATGAGAATTGTTTGTTTACTTTCCTTTGAGAGTTTGGATTTCACTAGAGCTTGTTCCTTACCTCTTAGGTGTAGGTAATAGCCAACTTAGGAGGTAGTTGACGTGAACGCTGCAGCCAACACGCGGGCGAAATCGTCGTGATTAGTGTTAATTCATACGATTTTAGTTCCAATCCCTGTGCGGTGCTAGGTCGTAGGGCAATAATTGTTCTAATATATATTATCTTAATATATATCAATTTTTTTATTAAATTAAAAAAATAAGAAATATATAAAAATATTATTTTAACTCATAAATGTTGGTATTTTATTTTGATAGTAAATAGGATATGAGCCATAGTAGAGAGAAATAGAGATCAAATGATTGTATTTATTTTTCAATGATTCAATATTACAATGTAAGCTCTCTTTTATGGAGACTCAAGAAGGTAAATAAAGAAAGAATAAATCAGCTCGATTCTAGGATTTGTGATTGATTATTTCTTCTTTGAATTCTGATTTTGTATCTTGAATTGATCCTGATTTACTTTCTTTTCCAACACTCCCCCTCAAGTTATGTGACGGAGTTCCCGACACCTAACTTGCTCAAAACCTCACATAAGCTCTTTGAATCAACTGCTTTGGTGAGTATGTCCGCCAATTGATTTCTTGATGGAACATATGGTAGTGCAACAATACCTTGCTCAATTTTCTTCTTGATGAAGTGTCTATCCACTTCAACATGTTTAGTTCTGTCATGTTGAACTGGGTTTTCAGAAATACTAATAGCTGTCTTATTATCAAAGAGTAATCTGCAAGTTTTCCCCGAATAAAGACCCAATTCAATCATGAGTTTTCTTAACCACAAGACTTCAGTTAGACCACTTTTGATCCCTCGAGACTCTCCCTCTGCACTGGAAAGAGCTACAACCTTTTGTTTCTTGCTTCTCCAAGAGACGAGATTTTCTCCCACCATGACAAAGTATCCTGCCGTAGACTTTCTATCATTTGGATTCCCAGCCCAATCTGCATCTGTGTAGGCCTGAATCTCCAATTTCCCTGTCTTCCTGAACATAATGCCATAATCAAAAGTTCCCTTTAGATATCTGACAATTCGAATGACTGCTTTCATATGTTTCGATTGTGGTTGATGCATGAATTGGCTAACCACACTGACTGCATAGGCAATATCCGGTCTGGTGTGAGAGAGATAGATGAGCTTCCCCACTAGTCGTTGATATCTCCCCCTGTCTGCATCCTCTCCTCCCTTTTGGATTTGTAGACCATGATTGACAATAATTGGAGTACTTGCAGGCTTACAGTCAACCATTCCAATTTCGGCAAGGAGATCTAGATTATACTTCTTCTGATTGATGAAGATACTGCCTTTTGACCGCAACACCTCATTCCAAGGAAGTATTTGAGATTCCCCAAGTTCTTCATTTCGAATTCTTTGAACAAGTTCTTCTTCAACTCTTCAATTTCTTCTATGTCATCCCCTGTCAAAATCATGTCATCAACATAAATGATAAGACAAGTCAGATATTTTCCTCGCCTTTTTATGAACAAGGTGTGATCTGAGTTGCTTTGGAGATATCTCAGTTTTTTCATCACCATGGTAAACCTCCCAAACCAAGCTCTCGGTGACTGTTTCAACCCATAGAGAGTCTTTTTTAATCTGCATACCTCTCCTTGTTTAAATCCTTGACCATATCCGGGAGGAGGCTCCATGTAAACTTCTTCCTTTAACTCACCATGAAGAAAGGCATTCGTCACGTCAAATTGATGCAAGGGCCAATCCTTGTTGACTGCAACAGTTAGTAAAACACGAACAGTATTTAGTTTTGCAACTAGAGAGAAAGTTTCGGCATAATCAATGCCATAAGTCTGGGTGTATCCCTTAGCGGCGAGACAAGCTTTGTATCTTTCGATTGAGCCGTCCGGTCTTCTTTTGATTGTGAAAACCCATCTTCACCCAATGGGTTCCTTCCCAACCGGTAGTTGACATTTTTCATACGTGTTATTTCTAGCCAATGCTCCCATCTCCTTATCCATTGCTTGCTTCCAATTCTGACTTTGAAGAGCTTCTTCTTCTGAGTGTGGAATCTCTTCTTCATATAAGGCCTTTTCGAACTTCTTTGCATTGTCAGACAGTGTTAATAGAGCTAAGGATCCAATAGAATATAGAGAATTTCCATACCTTTCAGGAGAGTATCGTCAGGGAGGTATGCCTCTGTTGACCCTAGGGGCCAGCACATAGCTTTGAGAGGTAGGTTCGGCAGGCTCAGGGTCAGTTTGCAAGTGAGGAGAGGATACCGGAGAGGAGGTTGTTGGAGGCGGCACTGATAGAGGGTCGTCTTGATTTTCTGTTTCTGAGTTCAGCTCATGCATACAGACTTCTAAGTTGTTAGCAGGCTGAGGATCATCTTCCGAGAAGTCTCGAACAAGAAGCCAACGTAGAGAGTCACCCCTTTTTGGAATATCTATACTACTCTCCCCCTGACTGCTAGGTTGGCTGAAGAAGAATTCGGTTTCAAGGAAGGTATAGTGAATGGTTGTGACAATCTTGCATGTTTTTGGATTATAACACCGGTATCCCTTTTGGTTTATCCCGTATCCAAGAAAAATGCACTTTTCAGCACAAGGAGATAGTTTGGATCTTTCATGTTTGGGTATGTGAACAAATACAAAACAACCAAAGGTTTTTGGTGGAAGAGTGAGAGGTGGTGGTATGGAGGTGGAGCTGGTAAGTACATCGAGAGGTGTTTTAAAGTTAAGGATTTTTGTGGGAAGACGGTTTATGAGATAAATAGAGGTTGCAACAGCTTCAGGCCAAAAAAATAGTGGGACTTGGGACTCGATCATCATTGCACGAGTCATTTCGAGAATGATGCGATTCTTTCTTTCCGCAACTCCATTTTGTTCTGGAGTATACGGACAGGAGGTTTGATGGATGATACCCTTTTGTAGGCAGAAGGTTTTCAAGGTATGGTGAACAAATTCCCCACCATTATCAGTTCTCAGGGTTTGAATTGAAGTGTGAAATTGTGTGTGGACCATGGTATAGAAATGGATAAATTTTTCTGGAACATGGGACTTGTGTTCTAAAAAATAAATCCATGTTGTTCTTGTGCAATCATCAACAAATATCAGAAAATATCGATATTTATGACTATTTGTTATAGGTGAAGGACCCCAGACATCAGCATGTATAAGAGAACACACAGAATCAACACGAGTATTATTAGAACGAAAGGACTGTCTATGAATTTTGGCCAAAACACAAGTTTCACAGTTTTGAACAATAAATTTAGCAAGTTTCGGAAAAAGAGTATTAAGATAACCAGAAGACGGGTGACCTAACCGTCTATGCCATAACCACACTTCTCGTTCAGATGATCATTGTGCTAACAATACAGTGCCTCGAGGAGCTATCTCATCAACGTAGTACAAGTCTTTCAGCTCAGTGCCACGTCCAATAATCTCCTTCGTCCGAATATCTTGTAAGAGATAAAAAATGAGGGTGAAGGAGTAAGGTACAATTTAGTTCTTTAGTAAGATGACTGATAGACAATAATTTATTAGATAAGCTTGGAACATAGAGGCAGTTGGACAAGTGAATTTTCTGTGTAATTTGTATAGTTCCGGCTCCCCTAACAGGTGTAATATTTCCATTGGCAGTTTGAATATGTGTAAGTAAGGGTTCAGAGTTTGACACGAAATCATTTTTTTCAAAAGTCATCGTGTCTGTCGCACCACAGTCAAAAATCCAATGTCTATTTTAATAATTAGGAGCAGGGGGATCTAATTCAGAACTTAACAAAGCACAGGGACTAGATTGCAATTTAGGAAAAGGGGTTGTTTTGGTATTTTTAATATTTGGAGGGCTGAAATATAAATTGGGTGTATATATATATATATTGGTGTTTGGGTTGGGATCGATTTTGCAACCGATCCTGATACCTCTCGCCGCCAACGCCGCCCCATCGGTCCGTCCTCGCTCCGGCACGCCCTCACAGTCGACGTTCCCTCTGTCCGGCGCACAGGTAATTCCTCCAAATCCAATTCCTTCACTGTATTCTCCTTCTTGAATGCTCACGCCGACGGTGGCCTTTCCCTTCGTCGTCGCCGTCGTCGTCGTGTTTTTACGATTGTTATCCCACCATTCAGGGTAACCTACGAGCTCGAAACACATCTCTCTCGTATGTTTTTTCTTTCCGCAGTGAGAACACACAAGTTGCGATTTGTCAATTTTCGGCCGTGAGTGTGGAGGACCGGTGCGGGCTTGGTGCGGCCGATTCGAGGGATGACTCGGTCAGAGGGCAAATCCAGCACCAATGGTGTTGTTTTCTGCATCTGCCATCGTGGATTGAAGGATTTCCGACCTTACGGCGTCGCTGCGGACTCTGTTGAACGCG
Source organism: Plectranthus barbatus (assembly GCA_026898455.1). NCBI lineage: Eukaryota > Viridiplantae > Streptophyta > Magnoliopsida > Lamiales > Lamiaceae > Plectranthus > Plectranthus barbatus. Next base: position 235,871 of record JAPKLW010000064.1, on the reverse strand, counting down.
ACTTCGGCTGTTGGAGCAGGGGTCTCCTTTAGAATTTCCATCCGGATTGGGTCGAATTTCTGATCCAAACCGGAGAGGAATTGAAACAACCGTCTTTGGCTCTTGGTATTCTGATGATGAACGCTGCACTTCTCGCAATACTCGACGGCGCTATGGTCCCTTCGATCAATATTCATCCAGCATGTTTGAAGATTATTCCAATAATCTTCAAACTTCATTCCTCCCTGACTGATTTTGTTTGCTCTTATTTCCAGATCATAAAGGATGAACGGGTCGGAACCGCTTCCATACGTGGTTGCTAGTGCACTCCATATCACCTTTGCACTTTGATAATGTACAAAATTGGATGTCAGTTGACTCTCCATATTTTGTAAAAGCCAAGAACAGACGATGAGATCCATTTGTTCCCATTGAGGGAACTTTGAGTCTTTTTCTTGAGGTGGTTCCGGATTACCTGTGATATGTGGGAGGCACCCTCTGCCTCCAATGGCCATCTTCATAAGTCTTGACCACACTGCATAATTGTTTCCATCTATTTTCTCACCTAGATGAATGTTATCAGGGATTTTAAATGATAGACTCTGACTGGTTTCTGTCATGTTTACTGCAGGCTGTGGAGGATTGGAAATCTACCTTGATCTAGGTAAATGGTACTGGAAATGTATAGAACGATGATGAAGTTATTTATGAGTTCTTGGGTTTGAAAAAAAATGACCTATGGATCTCAAGAGCCAGGATTAAACTCCTGCTCTGATACCATGTTGGTATTTTATTTTGGTAGTATATAGGATATGAGCCCTAGTAGAGAGAAATAGAGATCAAATGATTGTATTTATTTTTCAATGATTCAATATTACAATGTAAGCTCTCTTTTATAGAGACTCAAGAAGGTAAATAAAGAAAGAATAAATCAGTCCGATTCTAGGATATATGATTGATTATTTCTTCTTTGAATTCTGATTTTGTATCTTGAATTGATCCTGATTTACTTTCCTTTCCAACAATAAACTCAATTAAAAAAAATTATAAATAAACTAAATTACAAAAAATAAATTACAAATTACATAAATAAACCAAATTTGGATAATCTTCTTAGTTGATGTAATTTTGTTCCATAACTTCAGAATTGAGATAATTTTAGAAGTAATGTGAAAATAAGAGAAATTTGATATATTTGTAAAAATATATCAATATTATAAATAGCATATGTGAATTTTAATATAATTTATTTTTTTATAATTACAAATTATTTCAAATATTGCCCATTTAAAATTAATACCACAACAAATTTAGAATCAAAAGATGTTAAGTGGAAAATTTAGAATCAAAAGATGTCAAGTGGAAGCTTTTGAATGAATGGCATGGTTGTTCATTTTTCATTTTTTTAATTAAACTTGTTTATCTTTTCTTATGATTTTGGCATCTGAGGTAGGGGTGGGATTAGGTCGGGCTACCCGACAGGAGCCTTCGACCTAGCCTACCACAGGCCGGACCGAGCAAGGCCAATTTCATAAATAGTTCAAACTTAGGCTATTTAAAAAGCCTATTTAACCAAGCAAACCCAAGCTCGAGCTCGAAAATAGGCATACTAAGCCTAACAGGTTGACCGATTTAAATAATATATATTATTTAATTAATCAAATATATTTATTATCTACAATTTAAAATATATTTATGATTTATGAATAAAAAATATATTGAACTAATTATTTATTACTAAATAATATATTTATAACTTAAAAATAATATATATACTCCCTCTGTCCCAAGGGAATTGTCCCCTTGGGACATGGCACAATAACCAAAGGGTAGAATGTGGTAGAGATAGATAAAATTATTATTTTATTAGTTAGTGTGTATTAACTTTCCATTTTAGGTAAGAGGACAATTCGTGTGGGACGAACGAAAAAGGAAAGAGGGACAATTCGTGTGAGATGGAGGAAGTACATTACAAATTTTAAGTAGGCTCTGATTGGCTTTATACAGGCTAAAAATTAGGCGTATTTTATTAAAAAGGCTAGGTTATGGCCTACAAGAAAGTCTACTATTGATAATAGATTAGACTCAGGCCTCTTCAAATTATAGCAAACCCAGGCCTACAGGACCAAATCCCAGCCTAGCTCAGCAGGCCTTCAAATTATAGCAAACCCAGGCCTACAGGACCAAATCTCAGCCTAGCTCAACCTATTCTCACCCCTAATAAGAGGGGTTAGGAAAGATAATCTTGTATATTTGGTCCAACTAAGTCGTTATTATGAAAAGGAATATACCTCACACAATGTAATGAAACTAATAGCAAAGAATGAGCAAAAAGACTAATCTAAGATGGTAATTAAATTTCATCATTCAAGAAAGTAGAGGTTGATGGGGTAAACAAATAATATTTCAGATAAGAGAAGAAAATATATAATTTATACATTGATGAACAACAAACTCTAAAAGAAAAAAAAAACATTTATAGTTAAAATGATGTAAGCACTATTAAGGGAACTAGTCAACAGTACATCACAGCAAGCTCCCCATGAAACTCCTTTCTCTCTCTATAGTATGGACAACACAACTGTATTCACCGCCGTGCATCCAGTAAACCCTGTTCCAACTTTTCCGATGATCAGCCGGTCCTACCAGCACCGTCTCTCAATTCTTGAACAGCATTGTCAAGAGGAGAGAGAGAGGTTCAGATGGGAACCAGAATTGAGGGAGTGCAGCAACTTCTACAGAACTCAGGCACCTTCCTCGTCTGAGTAAATTCATGGACGCACATTTGTAACTCTGCTACCTACTCTATGAGTATCGACTGATACGCGTGGTTATGTACTTACCTTTTTCTAGATCATAGATGGTCTTCAGCTGTGGTTTTCCCCATCTCAGCACGATCCATGATAGGAGTACTAGCACGAGGAGAACTCCGAACAGAAAAGGCAATGGCAAAGACTCACCTCCCACAACGGGGGCCAACCAATCGGAGTTCTTTACATCTAACTCAGCTGCACTCTGCAGAATGAAAGCTCCCAACGCCCAGTCAAGTGGGATGCCGTCCACCTGATTGGCATATTGAATCCTGCTCCCATTCCAATTGTTTAGTAAAAGAGAAAATCAGTGCTACTTCTTTTCTTAGGTTTATAGAGTAATACCTTGAATCATCCAGAGCAATTCCAAGACTATCATGAAGCAGGGCCACAATGTATGCTGAAGAGAAGCAATAGGGAAGGAGGTCCTCTTGCTCAGAAGATCTGTGTTTCCGTGTCAACTTCGACCAATCCTCACCGCAGAATTTTTCTCCAGCAACCACGAGACCAGATAAAAACGATTTTTGGTGCAACTTAAAGAACTATTGATGGAAGAGAAAATAAAAACTTCAGGATGAAAACCTTCCAAATGAAGGCATTTGAAGTAATATACAGAAGTGAAATGAGATATTGAGACCTTAGAAGTATGATAGAAATTTTCGGTTGCCAGAAATTTTCCATGGAGCTTTGGCATGAATGTTGATCCAATGTAGCAAGTACCATAAGAGCATTTATCTGCATTTTAAATAATTTAGGATTAATGCCTCTGAGATATAATGATAAAAAAATTACCTGAATAAAAATTTCATGAAAAATAATATATAAAAAAAAGAAGGATATGAAGAAATCAGAGAGAACACCTTGCCCTTTCTGCAATAGCTTCAAAGAAGCAGACCTGCACTCGGTGAAATTACCATTGGGAAACAAAGTAGATAGGTAGCTCTTTTTTCCAATCAAAGGAGAGACCTCCCAAACATCCTTCTCAGGAACATATCCCCTAGGGGTGCAGGGATCCATTGGTGTCTCTCTGCGAAGAGATTCATTATCTGCTCAAAGATACAAATTTACGAACTTCAGACAGAAGGATTTAATTTTCTAAGAGCCCCAAGTAGAAACGTTGGCAGCCAGTTGAAAAGAGATAAATGTAAAGAGTTCATACTTTTTTAGGATGAAAAACTGAAGACATGGATAGAAAAACATGTACAAACTGGACCCGAAGCTAGATACGTTTTGCAAAAAACATAGACTGATGACTGGGTTGAGAAAAACTAACTGTAATAACATTCAAATCATATTTATATTACCACAATATGTACACACACAACATCAAAATAGGTTATTGCCAAGTGCGCAAAACTATTTCAATTTCCGGCTCGTTCACGCCCAGAGCCCAGAAAATTTATTGGTCGAGCTTATAAAACAAATGCACTGTGAACTTCAACAGTAAATGCAGAATAAACATGACATAATTGTAAACAATTATATACTTTGACCGGAAGTATTTCAACAAAATAAGATGACAGAAACAACCAGCACAGAAAAGAATACTTCAGCTTGACGTACGTAATTCTCGGCGTCCTGACAGAAGAGATTCTTTCAACAATTCAAAGGCAACATTCTGCAAAAACAAGCAGTAGTTAAAAAACCTGTAAGGCGTACCAGAATTCATAACTAATAGCACAGAGATATTATAACTAGCAAAAATATTTCAATATGCAACTAATGTGCCACTATGGCAGAATAACTACATTAATACCAAATCTAGTAAATGACATTTTACTACAAAAGCAAGAGGAGTCTTTTTGTAGAATTTTTTTTTATTATGTAATGCATAACAAAATTAGATTGCATGCAAGACAATAAAAACTATCAAGTGTTCCGAGAAAGGCTGCAGTTTCTTATGAAATTAGGGAAAATGAGGGGCTTTGCTGTGAGCTAAATTGCATAGTTTATTTCTAAAAGTAAAGGAATGCACTTACAAAAAGAAATCAATTTAATCATCCACTCCACAGGCACCAAAAAAAATAAATAAATAAATAAAAATGGAAGTACACAGTCCTGAAAAAGGGTCAATCTTTCATGGAGAAATACAATATTTGAGCTGAAAGACATATTTGAATCTCAGCCATGGCTTACATGCTATTGCCACTGATACTATTTCACCAACATTGCTTCATAAGAAAGGTTACCTGGCCAAAGTGAAGCAAGCTGTGACTATATAAATTATAAGTAAAGTTCCCAAATTTAATTTTCCGAGAGAACTCTGGGGGCATGGGCTCATTGGAGACGAATGTAACCTGCACCCATAACAATCAGAATCACAAAAGTTACTATGTAGGTGGTGCTAGATCAGTAAGTTACTAGTTTGCCGGTTCATTTTCAGAAAAGTTAAAAATAACAGATGAATCGTTGATATGATTGTTTCTAACTGTGAATATGTTTAGCTACAAGATAAAAAGAAAACCATAAGAATACGGGATAAGAACCTGAGCTGAAGCACCACCAAGTTCAATGATACCAGTTGTTTGTGTTGGTTCAGCTCGAAGAGTACCAAGAGCATAATTAGCCACAACCCAAGCAAACAAGCCTTCGTCAGACCCTAAATGGATCATATTTTTAAAAAATCTATCAAAAGATTGTGATATTGAGGCATAAGAGCACAAAAAAATAAAACTCAAACTGCTATAAATGCTGATTTACAGATGGAGCGAAGGCAAAAATTTACTGGTATAGTTCATATGGTTGGACCAAATATACATACAAGCTCAAAGCAGAGCTTTTCATAAACAGACACGATATATTTCAAGACTAACCATTAAAACTCTAGCAAACTTTCATTAATGTTTTTCAAAAGCTGCCACGACTACTTATTTGCACTTAATAAGCAAAATGCACATTTCCAACGGAGTGCAATAAAACAACCCATCAACCCACGAAGTTAACCACAGCACATGATTAGGATACTAAGAGAAGTAATAAAATAGAACGCATGACTCGTCAAATTTGATCATACCAGAAATAACAGTAGCCCAATCATCACGAAACCTAAATCCAGACGCCCTCAAAATCCTCCTACATGCATTCAATATCTTCTCTTGATCATCTTTTCCCAACATCCTCATACCGGCCGTAGCCATGAGACGAATCTCGGTCTCACCCCAACGTTCTTCCGGCACATTCCTCTTCGCAAACTCCACAAGCTGCGACACCGCGCCGCCCGCCCCCTGCGGATCCTCCGCATAAGCCGACAGACCCGGATTCACCCTCATAGATGCTTGCCCCTTTTCGGAAAAATCGAGAACCAAATTCCCATTCCTAACATCGTAGTTAAATACATGAATCCTAGTCCCCGTGCTGCCACCATCAATCACGACGCCGTATTTCTTGTTTCCTTTAAATTTATTTACAAACAACATATAGCAAAACAACAGAATCGAGATCATGATACAAGTGTACAAACAATATTTTGATCTGGGGTTTGGCTGCTTGTTGGGAGATCGGAATCCCGGCCGGCCCGCTCGGAATTGGATTTTGCTGGGATCCATATCCTTGCTTTCTCCTTCCGAACTAGGGTTTACTGTGCGGGCATTCAATCGGCGCATCAAAGATTGGAACTCTGTGAATCATAGGACTCTATTAATTGATCAACACCAACAAAGCTCCTATGATTCACAAACGAAAATTTGATTTTTTTTTTTTTTTTCTGTATAAAAGTTGTGAGTTTTGAGGGGGCATCCAAAAAGGAATTTCAGCCCTCCCCCCCTCAAAAAGTTATGAGTTTTCTCCAATTGTTTTTTCTGTTTGTGTTTGGGGAAATAAAGATGAGAGGTGATTAACAGAATTATATATTTATATTTATGACTTTAAAATATGTAATATCTACCAAGGAAAATTCCGCGAATTATTGTTCGTGTGGCACGTGGCTCATATGTTTTTGTTTTTTTTTTTTTTCCAATTTATAGATATTTTAAGATTTTGATTAAGTTTTGTTATTTTTTTAATTAATTGATACAAATGGAATTTTGCTTGAACATCTCGTGCAAATCACATTCTATTACATAGCGAAAGAAAGGGGAAAGGTTGTGAAGGTGGTCTTATTATACACACCTCTATTGACCGTTTTGGGTTTCACCGCATGTACCTCATAGCCCAAAAATTTAGATTTACATTCACAAATTGATGGTTCTCGACTAATTTGTATTTCTTAAAATATTTTTTCTTCAATTCAAATATACTACAATACTAAAATGTTTGGAGTTTTAAAAATCTTGCAGAAATGTAAGAAAACAATAAAAAACAAGGAATTTATAGAGGTTCTAAGCATAAAGTCCCACGTCCTCTCTTTAGACCTTAGTCTGGAAATTCACTAAGCTTCAACTACAAATGGGTGTCCGATGTATTGCTAGCTGGTAGATGCTAGTGTCTACCAGTCCACTAACTGACTCGTTCAGGCCTTTGGTCCCTCATGGGGGATTTTTACTAGCAAATTGAATTGCATAATTCGATTGTCAAGGTCGATTATTGAATATCATAAAATTAATTACTATGCCTATGATCAAACTTAGCACGCTCTTATTGAATACATAAGAAAGATTGCGGAATACCTGAATGAATTTATTCTTTGAACAATTGTGCAGGGATTTGATCTTTAATCTTTCTTGAGCAATAAGATTCAATCATGAAAAGATTAGAATTAAAACTTTGTTTTATATGAATAAAATCAAAAATAAAGAGGAAGATAGAGAAAGAAGATCCTCTAGATCTGATCTTCTGATTAGTATCCCTTGCTCCGATCCGAAAATCTGGTGAAAATTTTCTCCGAATTCTGTGCCTATCGAGAAGCAGATTTTTCTTCCCTTTCTCAGATCTTGGTCGACTATTGCAGCTCCCAACTCTCTGGTTTGCTGCTTGTCAACTTATAATCTTGTGGTGATATCTGAGAACTGGGGGTATTTATAGGAAATGTTGATCCCCGCTAGGCTTGAGCTTCATGGGCCAGACCAGAGACCAGTATGCAAATAGCAAAGAAAGCCTATCAATTATTAATTCTTATATTCAACCCAGAATATAATTAATAAATTAATATTGATTCATGCCACCAGAGATCCAATACTGTCCTACCTCTTTCCTACCACATTATGAGAAACGGGTTGCACGAGCTCGGTATATCCCCATATTTAAGGTTACAAACTTTCATTAATTAATTTAGGCTCTGATAAGCCTACAAATTAGTCAACATCTTTTATTCCTAAGTAGTACCACTCAATACCTTTTCACTTATGCTTGAACTTAATCAGCCTACAGGACCTCCGCTTAGTGTACCTTTTTTAGTTTCTTAGGGAATGTCACCATCCTATATATGATATGGTTACCTAATCAAAGTACAAGAAGTCATACACATGCTGCTACTACCCAAGATACAGACATTCAAGTACATGTAAGACTCTCCACCATAGTATCTCAAAGCTATACACTAACTTGTGTATACCTCTTGAACCTTCATTAGGCTTTAGATTTTCATCAAGCCATCGAGATCAAGATTTTTTCAATGTCAGATAAAAGAATCAATCTCAGCTAGGTCCTATCAATACGTACCAAAAACACCAACACATGTAGTGACCCAGATAAGCCACTAATTACTGACTGTGTTGCAGCCTAAACTGACAGTCTATTCTAGTACTATCTCAGTTGTGATAACTTTTATATCTCGCTAGGTCGAGCAATCTATACGATCTTCTGTGATTTACAACACACCGTATGATCTCCCTATCGACAAGATAAGAGAATAGAGTCACTTGTGATACATGTTTGTTAATCCAGACAGGAGATGATAATTTAACAATAATGATTTCCAATATATTTACCATAAACCATGTTCATAATATACCAATCATAATGCTTTCACTATATAAATCCATCACCGTCGACTTAACAGATTTGGAGTGTGGGCACAACATTCAGCCTCCTCCTCTGGAATTGAGAGCTTTATAGTTCCTCCCAAATTGTTGAACTATTTGGCTAGACACCCTAAAAAATCACTGCTGGAGATCTAAAGTGGTCGTTGTGTTCTTTCTAGGAGAGAAAGAACATCAATGAAATAACAAAAGCTAAGAAGCTGCTAGTATTGTGTTCAATAAAATGACACACAAAAGGCTGAGAGATAGCCTAAATGATAGGAACAATTAATTTTTCACTTGAGCAGGGTGCTTTTTCTTATTTCCATATTTTACTATTGCGAATACTTCGTGTATTCATAGACGCAGTATGAGTAATTCAAAATGTAGCCGTTTAGACACATTCGAGCATTGTCCAATCTGATGCGTCTATTTTCTGACGGGAGCAGGGCGCTTTCCTGATGTTTGGCACCTGCTTCATCCTTTTATGGCACAGGATGTCGACATTCTACTTTTGTGTTAGAACGACTCTGCCAGTTTGATGAATCTGAACTACTAAGTGCTTCTTCAGTCTTAATGAGTGTCCATTCTTAAAGACTGATCTTCAGTGATTCCTCTGAATTGTTCTCTATGTCTCTTCGTGTGAGTAGGAACTGACTTCGTAAACTGGAAATGATTTACGTTGGTGTCTTCCATCAGTTTCTCTGAATCATTAGCTCCAAACTGGTAGCTGGTCTCTCCTAACTCCGCAGAATACAAACTAGGGCTTTGTATTTCCATCTAGTTTGTCTTGATCAGCTTCGTCAAATTTGTTACAACTCAATATATCCTGACAGGAATATACGAGTTTACATGAACTAAGCTAATCTAGAGAGACTCTTATCTTACTGGTTTCTATACAAACTTTTGACACATCAAAACAACAATTAGGTAAGAATACATGCTAACAATTTTTCCCTTTTTGATGTTGTCAAAAACCACCACTATTAAGCTGGTAAAGCGTCAGTTCTCAGTTTACAAAGAATATTCTATCAAAATCTAATACTCAAGAACTAAACACTTTTATTACCTAGCCTGCCCTATAAATCTTCCCCTAAAATTGGAGAGATATTTCTCCATTAAGTTCAAGGGAAGAAAATTGATTACACTTAAATGTGTAACATCAGTTTTGAAACGAGGCAATCATTTTGAGACAAAGAGCTATTATCTTCAAAATAAGCAGAGATTCATGTTTTTTCATTCATTTGTTTACAACTTTTGGAAATAAGTTAATTACATGTACAATGAAAAACAAAGAGCTCCGTCTTCTGCTTCTGGGACTGATCTTATCTTCTTCTTGCCCCTTGTGGACTCCTTTGCTTCATCTTCCTTTTCTGAAGCTGGTGATAGGATTCAGTAAGAATCTATTCAATTGTCAGTTTGCCTTATCCTTGCCTCTACTAGTCTCACCACTAGTTTATGGCGGTGCTCCAGCTGGACTGATCTATCCATTAGTTTTCATAAGTTATTCTTCTTAAGAAGAGAACTATCTCATCCTTCTTATGTTCTTCAACTAGCCCCCTGCAAGAATATATGCTTGACCAAGAGCAAGAAAGATATATGCAACATGTATCACCTTGCTTTTGGCAGCTTCTTCTCTGCTTCTCTTTAACTCTTTTGTCTCATTTACTTCCCATTTGTCTGAATTCAGGACTAAGGAAGAAAAGGGTGAAGAGAAAAGTGTGATTACCATGTATAGTCTAATCTGCAAGGAGTCACCCACTTCATTATGACGAAAGAGAAATCCTCCTCGGACCCGCCTGACTATCAATCATATATCTTATGACAAAAAAGTCATGACCTTATAGTAAGGATATCCTTCTTTGTTTTTGGCTCTGAGTTAAAATTCTCGCTGAAAGCAGAGAGCCGAGAAATACGAAAATCATCTCGGCCAGAGTCTTCATGATAATGATAATTTTCCCTTACAACTGAGCGACAACAAAGTCTCTTTGCTAGTAAGCATCTTGGTTGATCTCCGGTTGAATGATGGAAGATGCCATTTGAGAGTTGGAGTAATTTAGAGAGGGGGACGAACTCAAGAGGTTATCATATGGGAAGAGATCATGAGGTGATAAGTTCATAAGGTATACCTTCGAGGGTTTCCAAAGATCCCATTGTACAGGAAGTGATTTTCCCTTCTTTGATGGTTTGATCCACTTGAAGTTGAAACATCCTGAATATTTAGGAAATTTAATCTCACTTTTGAATCCGTGATGCTTGCATTTGATTCCTTTTGATGTGTTTGCTTCTTCTTCCTCCATTTTTTGTGGCGTGACAATATCACATTGAAAGTTGCATGTTGACTGTGGTCGCGAAATTTCGAATCTCCCACCTTGTTCAAGTTTGCTGACTCGTCAAACTGATCTCCTCTCTATGAGATTGCCGAAGTGGCAGAAGCTGAAAAGCTTAATTTAAACTAGTGATTGTATCCAGTTTAATCCTCCTATAGAATATCTAAACTCAGACTTTGGACTCAGATTTATACTTCTCAAAACTGAGAGCTTGGACTCAGTTTATTCTTCTCAAAACTAAGAGCTTGGACTCAGTTTTATTCAATTTCTTTAGAAAAATCAAGAATGAGAGCTTGGACACATTCCTCTTCATATGCTATTTCGTCAAACTCTTGAAGACCAAGTGTGATGCATAGCTCTCTGAATCATTCTTCGGGAAGGGGCTTTGTGAAGATATCTGTGAGTTGATCTTCAATTTGGATATACTCCCCCGAAACATCCTTGTTTCCCACATGATCCCGAATGAAATAATGCCTCATGTCGATATGCTTTGTTCTGAAATGATGAACTGGATTCTTTGTAATGCACATGGTGCTATTGTTATCATAATAGATTGGCACACAACCAAAACTGAAATCATAATCCTTTAATTGCTGCTTGATCCATAATATTTGAGCACAACAACTGGGGGTAGCTACATATTTTGCTTCAGTTGTTGAAGTTGCAAATAAGTGTTGCTTTTTGCTAAACCAGCTTATCAGTTTATATCTTAAGAATTGACAAGTACCACTAATGCTTTTTCTATCAATTCGGCATCCTCCAAAGTCTAAGTCTGAGTATCCAATCAGGTTGAGGTCATCACACTTGGATACCAAATTCCCAGTGACTCGGTACACTTCAGGTATCTGACGATCCTTTTGGCAGCCTCCATGTGCGATTTCTTCAGATTTGCTTGAAGTCTTGCGCATACTCCAATGGCGTAGGAGATACCTGGTCTGTTGGTTGTCAAATAGAGCAAGGATCTTATGATGCCTCTAAAACAGGTGGGATCAACTGGTTCTCCTTCTTCATTTGAAGTGATCCTCACGCTTGTCCAGCATATGTGCGGACAAAGGAACCTGATAAGTTAGAAAACAAATGTGAGCTGATGTTATTTGTAGGATATCCTAGGCAAACGAAAGGTGGTTACTTTTATTGTCCTGAGAATCAGAAGGTCGATGCCAGTTCCAACGCAAGATTTTTGGAGTACAAATATGTAAGAAACCAAAAATCCAAAAGTGAAATCATTCTCCACGAGCTTGGAGATGATGTAGCGATTCCATCAGGAAAGCCTGGTATGCTGGTAGATCCACCAGGAACAGGTGAGGGAATACCAACACTGCCATCAATACAAGGTATGAGACCATCTAGTATTGTGTCTACTACTAACACGGCTCAGATTCCTCGTTGTCGTGGGAGGGTTGTTTGGCTATCGGAAAGGTACATGTTCATGGAAGAGTCTTCTGACTTGATCCCGGAGAACGGACTGGATGATACCGACCCATGGACATACGACGAGGCGGTATCTGATAAAGATGCGTACAAATGACAAGTCTCCATGGATTTGATGATAGAATCCATAATGGCTATGGATGTATACCAGAAAACTGATTTGCTAGATGGATATTGAGCCATAGGGTGCAAATGGGTATACAAGAAAAAGAAAGGAGCGAATGGGGAAATTACAACTTTCAAAGCTAGGTTGGTGGCGAAGGGTTATAGTTAGAAAGAGGGGATAGACTATGATGAGACCTTCTAACTAGTAGCCATGCTTAAGTCCATTCGGATACTCCTTACCATAGCAGCACATATGGACCTAGAGATCTGGTAGATGGATGTCAAAATCGCGTTTCTAAATGGGAACCTTGAGGAAGGTTGAGACATCTTTATGCAACAGCCAGAAGGATATGTGCAGAAGGGCAAAGAGCATTTGGTCTGGATGCGCAAGAAGTCGTTGTATGGACTCAAGCAAGCTTCACGGTCATGGAACTTACGTTTTGATGAAGTGATTAAGTCATATGGATTTTCACAATGCTGACGAGAGTAGTGTGTACTGTCTGTGTGTTAGGGGAAGCGTGGTGTTCCTTGCACTTTATGTACATGATATTCTCCTAATTGGCAACTATGTGGAGGTATTGTCGGGCATAAAGGGGTCGGTATCTGAACAGTTTCATATGAAGGATTTTAGGAATGCGGGGTACATCCTTGGGATAAAAGTCTTGCGAGAGCACAAGAATAGGATGTTATCATTATCTCAAGCTTCATATATGGATTATGTGATTGCCCGTTTCAACATGCAAACTGCTAAGAAAGGGTTGTTACCGTTTTGGGATGGTGTACATCTTTCTGATGAACAGTGTCTGGAGGTACAAAATGAGAAAGATGAGATGAGCAAGGTGTCGTATGCATTGGCTGTGGGAAGTCACTTTACTGTAGGCATGGTAGCAAGATATCAGTCTAACCCTAGACAGGCGCATTGGACCACGATAAAGCACATACTCAAATACTTGAAAAGGACTAGAGACTATTGTCTCGTCTATCAGTGTGAGGAGTTGTGCCCTGTGGATTATACGGATTTAGATTTTCAGGCAGACCAGGATGAAAAAAAGTCCACCTCTGGCTATGTGATTACATTGGGAGGTGGGGCCATATCATGTAGGAGTGCAAAACAGAAGTGCATTGCCTACTCCACCATGGAAGTAGAATATGTGGCCACTTCTGAAGCTTTAAAAGAAGTAGTATGGTTGAGAAACTTCCTTCTCGAGTTGGACATGATTCCTAAGTAGCCCAAGACTATCACAGTGTATTGTGATAACTCTGGTGCTGTAGCGAACTCAAAGGAACCACGAACTCACACGACAACAAAACATATTAAGAGGAAGTACCATATCATACAAGAAATCGTAGCTAGGGGTGAAGTGCAGATAGAGAAAATTGATACAAAGGATAATCTAGCAGATCTATTCACAAAAGCTCTGCCACAGAAGGTCTATGGGAAGCATGTACATAACCATGGACTGAGGCTGCAACCAACCACGTGATATATTAACATAATAACTAGATTAGGATAGACACTCTATACTCTGGAAAACGCTTCTATAATGCTTTGAGTATAAGTGAGAGATTTTTGGAATTATATACTGAAAGAATTATGATTAGTAAATTATGTTCAAGGGAAATTGGTTAATCTACGGGAAATTATTAATGTTGTATGTTCATCTCCTACCTGAATTAACAAATACGTGTCCCAAACGCAACTATCCTCTTATCTCGTTGATAGGGAGATGATATGATGTGTATTAGATCATAGAAGATCGTATGTATCAGTTAGCCTAGAGAGATATAAACGGTATCACAGCTGAGGCAGTCCTAGGATAGACTGTTGGTATAAGCTGCAACATACGCGATAATAAGAAGCATATCTTGGTTGTTTGGTATGTCCTGTGCGTGCGGTACGCATTGATAGAACCTAAGTAAGATCAATTCTTTTATCTGACATTAAAAGAATCTTGATCTTGATGCTCAATGTAATTTTATACCTACATGAAGGTACGAAAGTATACACTAATTTGTGTGTGACTTTGAGATACTATGGTGGAAAGTTCTAGTCAAACTTGTATATCTGTCTCTTGGGTGGTAGTAATCTTATATGTCTGTCTGCTAGTGGAACTAGGTAACCATATCAAGTATAGGATGGTGACATTCACTGAACAACTCAAAAGGTTCGTTATGCTAAGTACTGCAGGCTAATTAAGTTCAAGCATAAGTGAAAATGGTGTAGTGGATTGATTCAGTAATAAAAGATGTTAATTAATTTTGAAAGCTTGTCAGAGCTCCAATCAATTAATGTCTGTTAACATTAAATATGAGAATTTTTCGAGCCAATGCAACCCATTCCTCATAATGTGGTAGCAAATAGGTAGAACAATATTGATTCTTTGGTGGCATGGATCAATATTAATTAATTAATTAATTATATTTTGGATTAAATCTGACAATTAATTAATTGGTAGGCCTTATTTGCTATTTGCATTTTGGTCCCTCCTGGTCTAACCCATAAAAGCTCAAGCCCATCTGAGATCAGTTTTCTCCTATAAATACCCCTCAGACTCTCAGATCGCAACACACCACAAGATCATAAGTTGCTAAGAAGCAAATCAGTAATTGGGAGCTGATCATAGGAGACTTGATGTGAGAAAGAAGGAGGAAACTTTGCTTCTCGATAGGCATGGAATCTGGAGGGAATCTTCACCAGATTTTCGGATCGAAGCTGGGATACAGATCAGAAGATCAGATCTGGAGGATCAATCTCTTCCTTCTCTCTCTAAAATTTCTAAATTATTGTTATAATTTCAGTAGATTTAATTCCTTTTTCTTGTATGATTAAATCTTGTTGCGCAAGGAAGAGGATTGAGGATCAAATCCTTGCGCATCCAGTTCAACTGTTTCTGCAATCCAGGTACCGCATAAACCATCTTCTGCATTTCAATAGGAGAATGCTAGGATTATTCATTGGCATAAAAATTTATTTCTGATATCCAATTTCAACTTGGGTTATGGATTGACAATTCAGTTTGAGCAATCCCTTCACATCTCAAGTGGGCAGTATCATGTATGAAATGATGTGTACGAGGCTTGATATTTGTAATGTGGTAGCACGATATCAGTCTAACTTGGGACAGGCTCACTGGACTGCAGTAAAGCACATCCTCAAGTATTTAAAGAGAACTAGAAATTACTGTCTAGTTTATCAAAGTGAGAATTACTGTTCGGATTTCCAAGGGGACCAGAATGAGAAGAAATCAACCTCGGTCTATGTGTTCATCTTGGGTGGTGGAGCTGTATCATGGAGGAGCACAAAGCAGAATTGCGTTGTGGATTCCTCCATGGAGGCAGAATATGTCATTGTTTCCGAAGCTTCGAAAGAAGCGGTATGGTTCTGGAACTACCTGTTAGAGTTGGACATAATTTAGAGTTTGCCAAAGACTATCACAATATTCTGTGATAATGCTGGTGCAGTTGCGAACTTAAAAGAACCACTAACACATAACACAAGTAAACACGTAGAGAGAAGGTACCCCATCATACGAGAAATTGTATCGAGGGGTGATGTACAGATTGAGAAGATTGATACGAGAGACAACCTAGTTGACCAATTCACAAAGTGCTTACCTCAGAAAGCTTACAAATGACATATTCGTGGGACTGAGGTGGATGCCTACCACTAATAGTGGTTGATGTAATAGCTAGGCTAGATAGGCACATTGTATACTCTAGATGGCGGATGTAATGCATTAAGTATAAGTTGGAGATTATTGGGTTTTGTATACTAAAAGTATTTATTACAATGCATATACATTTGACTTATCTCATATATGTTAAACAAATATACTTGCGAGAACAATAATATTCTCTTATCTCGCTGATAGGGAGATCATACGACGTGTAGAAGATCTTTGTAGTACGTATGAATCATTTGACCTAGCGAGATATAAATATCTATATCACAGCCGAGACAACATTGAGGATTATTCTATCGGTGTAGGCTGCTACATAGTTGGAAAGAAGTGATTTATCTTGATCACTTGATATACTGGTACATGCGGTTGCATATTGATAGGACCATTACGAGATGTGCTCTTCTGTCTGACTTAAGAAGAAACAAAATCACGTTACTTGGTTGGGTCTGAATCACAACGAAGGTTCAGAAGTATACATGTTGTATGTCACTTTGACTTGCCATGGTGGAGAGCCTAATCAATGTGCTCGTATATCCGCATCTTGGGTGACAACAGTTTGTGTAGAACGTTATGATGACTGGAGTTAGATTACCATATCCAAGTATTATGATGAAGACATTCCCTGAGGAGCTCAATAAGGTTCGTCGTGCTGAAGTCTACATGCTGATTAAGTTTAAGCACAAATATTAATGTTTGAGTGGTACTACTTAGAATATTAAGATATTATTAATTATGTGAAGCTTTTCAGAAGCTCTAATTAATTAATAATTTTCCAGTAACCTTAAATATTGGGATTCACCGAGTTGATGCAACTCATTTTCATAACGTGGTAATTCATTAATTCATGAGAATTAATTAATTCATAGGCCCACTTTATTATTTGCATCAGGTCTCAGGTCTGGCCCAATAAACTGGTTTATGGAGCCCATTAGGGTTTCAACTCTAGTATTATAAATGGCCGATTCTCTCCTCAAATTTCATAAGTTAAGTCACAACAACTTAAACCCTAGAGAGAGAGAGAGATAGGGGGAAGCGCCAACTTCTCTTAGAAGGAGAAGAAATTCAACTTTGCCTTGTGCAGTGCAATCTTGTGGAATCCTCACCAGTAGCAGGATTTGAAAAGCAAAAGGATGCAGATCTGAAAAGTTGATCTGTAGAACATGCTTTATTCTTTATTTCAATTTAAATCTTAAATTAAATTTCAAGACATTTAACTCTATTTCCACAAATTTAAATTGTGCGTGTGGTGGAACCAAATTCGAATTCAACGCAGATCAGATTCAAACTCTGTGGATCAAAAGGTGACCCTAAAACCATCACATTAAATTCATTGGAGCATGTATAGGGTTTTCTATCGAATGAAAATTGTTTTCAACATCCATGAATGGTCCGACTAGTATAGATTTTGTGATTCAGTTCACAGCAACGAAAATCCCTACACTCTCCACGTCCATCTGTAAGATAGTGAAGTTGTGATATGCGGCATAGGCTAGGAAGAGTCTGATTGCTTCCAGCCTGGCTAGTGGTGCAAAGGTCTCATCGTAATCAATGTCTTTGCATTGCGCATATCCCTTAGCAAGAAGTCTTGCCTTGTTTCTGAGTATGTTGCAGGCTTTATCCCTCTTGTTTTTGAAAACACACTTGGAACCTATCACTAGATGATGTGTAGGTCTATCAACCATGAACCATACATTGTTATGTGTAAACTCTGACAACTCTTCTTGCATAGCGTGAATCGAGTCTGATGATTGCAACGCTTCTTCGATCTTCGTTGGCTCCATTTAGGAAATATAGCAAGTGAGCAGAGCACTTCCATGCCTTGTTCGGACTGGATTTGCAACACATCTAATACATCCTCTTCTGAATGATGTCTCAACCATTTTGGTCTGTGAAGTTCACTTACTTTGTTTGGTTAGAATAATGACCCTTGACTAGACGTTGCAGTGACTGGCACATCCATGAAAAGGGAGTCTTCGGGCATGATCCATCTCTCTGAAACTGAATGTTGATCTAGAACTGGTCTCTCTGTTGGTTGCACACCTCTATCTTCAAATCCTTCAGGAACTGGAATGATGACATCATCAGTTCCTTGATCTTCAGTTCCAGCACCATAAGTTCCTAACTCGCCAGTTAGGTCTTCATGATCTGCCACTTCCTTTGTCTCTGGAACTCTTTCTGAAGGTTCTTCATCTTCAAGCTCAAAAACTCCAGGTTGAATTCCCCCTTGATTTATGTTGTTATCTAGGGAAATGAAATCCAAGCCCTCAGCAAGTTTAATTGCATCACTGGTCCTCTCAGCGGTTTTAACACCAACTAATGAATTTGGTAGTGATGAGTTTTCATTTAGAGATCTAGTTGGAACAACTGGTTCAAGATAAGAATTTTATGAGCCCAATTGTTCATCAACATTATCGATCTCATGAAGCTCTTCACCCAGTTTTTTCATGGTCCTGCACACTAAAGTAGCTTCATAAAAATAACATTGCATGTTATTTGTTTGAGAAATTGTGAGAGTGTGTGCAGTCGTTTTGGAAGTGGGTTTCTTTATAGGACCTCGAAAACTAGTTTCGGATGTGTGTATTAACCATGTGATTGTTGACCACAATGGTTATCCTTCGTAGCATTTTTAAAGAGATATTATAAGGCTCAGGCCTCAAGTAGTTGTTCCCCATACTTGGTATATCCCTCATCTCATTTAGGAAATGAGATTTGGGTCTCTGGTTATGAGAGTAGTTAGGTTGGTTGTTTGACTTTTGCAGTCTGAAGCTAATTTTTTTTGTCAAATTGATTGTTGAAATTGGCTTCCTTGCAGTAGGAACACACTGCTTCACCATTTTCTTGGGCTGAACTAGCATTTTCTCAATTTATGATTGGGCCAATTGGGGAATATACTGTTTTACCAGTTTTTTCCGTAGAACCGGTCTCTTGGACACTGCCTAATTAGCCAGTTTGGGGTTGCTGGCAGTCAAACATTTAGCCTTTTTCAGTAAGAATCGGGAAGTTTTTGGCTACCACTTTGCCCTCCAATCTTAACTGATCACAGGTATTTTGTTTTATAAAACAATTTTTTCTTCTTGTGCCAGTACTTGAAAAAAAATGCTTAATTGCTAAAATCGTTTTCATTAAAGCTTAGACCCGTTTTATCATTGGGGTCTCTTTGAATACTAAGCACTTCTTCAAGTTCTCTTGAGCTTTTTGCAAAGGAACATTTATATGGTTCCTACTCATGATTTTTTTTATTACAAGAAATCACACTCTATTTTTAGAGTTTTAAAATCATTTAGAAGATTGGAGGGTTCTTAATTTTGTTTGGCCAGTCCCTTGCTAATAGACCAATACTTTTCAATCAAATTAGTCAAACTGAAATTTGCACTTTCAGCAAGGAGTTTTCATCGGCTAAAGCATTTTTAAGTTCATAGAATTTTAAAAATTTTCTAGAAAAAAGATAAGGGAAACATTTTCTGAATAGGAGCAATACGAGTCAGATTCCTCTAATATGCATGCAGAAAACATTGAAACTTGTAGAGAGTTGGTTACCTTGTCACCAGTCGTGGTTAAGGTCATTTCTGCTTCTGCATCATCGTCTTTTCCTTCCTTGATAGTAGCTTAGAATAACAACAGAGCTTCTTCATCTGGATTTTCATTTGAAGTGATGTATCCATCGTTGTTGTCGGTTATGTGGGGCACCTATTTTCTTAACAACATCGCCTTTGCAACGACCTTTGAAGCTTTTCTTGAGCCTTTCTCTCTCTTTTTTGTCAACACGTGGACAATCGAACTTGAGGTGATCTTGAGAGCTACATTCAAAGCAAGATCGAGGTGATCTCATCATGAATCTCTTATCCACTATTTGAGGAGCATTCACCTTGATCTTTGCTTTCTTCGTGACCTTGGTGATATGTGTGTCAACTGTATGCATTTTGTGTGTGCTATGAGACACTTTTAGGTCATTTTATATGCATTAAACCCACAAATCATAGGTTTTGTGTTATTTTAGTTATAATTGTGTTTCAAGTGTTGTAGGATGAAAAAGGTTATGTTTTGCCAAGTTTTTGTGCATTTCTATTGAAATGAGGAAGTTGGAGATGTAAATTTTGCCCTGAATGAGGATTGGAGCGTCAAATGCAGGACAGAGACAAATTTTGTCCAAAATGAGAACTATTTCAGTCGAAATCAAATTGGTCGAGGCAAAAATCCAATTTCAGAGCTTCATGAGCTCAGGGAAAAGTTTTTAGTTGGACAGAGCTGAATTTCAGCCGAAATCTAGTTGATTTTGGCCAAAATGGATCAAAAAATCTCATAATGAAGCAGAGGCTCATTCCGAGATGTGTGTGAATGTGTGGCTTGTCCCTAAACACATGAGGGAGTGTGCTTTCTTTTCTATCCACTTTTAGAGAGGTTCTATTCTTTAGTATTAACAATTACACAAATGAAGGTGATAATCTCATTTGATTGATACATGTCGATGTGATGAGCTATGAGGCATTTCACTAGGTGAAGTGATTACTTTATTATGTTTTGATTGTGGACAATCAAAGTTTCAAGTTTGGGGGATTATGATATGTGTGTGAAATGTATGCATTTTTTGTGTGTGAATGAGATATTTTTAGGTAATTTCATATGCATTTCACCCACATATCATAGGTTTTTGTTAAATTTTGATTATAATTGTGTTTCATGTGTTGTAGGATAAATAAAGGATGAAAAAGGTTAAGTTTTGCCAAGTTTTTGGGCATTTCTACTGAAATGAAGATGTTGGAGATGTAAACTTCACCCCAAATGAGGATAGGAAGGCCAAAAGCAGGAAACATACGAATTTCCACCAAAATCAAGTGGTCGAGGCAAAAATCCAATTTTAGAGCCTTATTTCGGCCGAAATGAGCACATGGAGGAGTTTTCAAGTCAGACAGATGAATTTCGGCCAAAATCCAGCAGATTTCGGCCAAAATGGATGGAAAAATCTCTAAACGAAGCAAAGGCTCGTTTCGGGCAAAATGTCTTTCATTTCAGGCAAAATCTTGGTATGACAAGCTTAATATAAAAGGGGGAAATTAGATTTGAAGATGACATTTAGTAGTTACTCCAGATTACCACCACATAACTTCCCAAAACTCATTAAAGTTGAGATTTATTGGAAGATCCACTCAATTTTGAGGAGGAATCAAGTTAAGAGAGGAGAACAAGCCTTGAGGATCAGGAATTGGAGAAATCAACTTTGTTTTACATACTTTGTCATGGATATTTATGTTTTTGTTGTTCAATTATTGGCAATCCAAGGTATGGAGGGGTGAATTCATTTAGGATTTAGGTATGAATGATTGTATTGGACATTGATTGATGAATTAAATATTTTTCTTACGTCTCGTTTGAGTTGGTTTTGGACTCGAGCTTGTTCCTATTTTATATTTTAGGTTGTATGCTAAGTGTTTGATAATTAGTTGGTTAGATTGCGGCCAATACACAGATATAATCAATGTGAATAGATCGAAATATAGGTGTTAAGATTCACTCTAACGAGAAGAAAACACTTAGGTCGATAATCCTAGGTAATCTACGATTAATCATCGGGTAGTAAAGGGGATCAAGTTGTGTAGGGTGGATTGAATGTTTGATACTCAATTGAGTCCTTTACATGTTTCATACCTAAGTCCTAGGTTTCTCCTATTGATAATTTCATCTAGTTTTTCTTTCTAGTTTCAATTCCCTTGCTTTTGGAGAGTGACTTGTGTTTGGTTATTGTTGAATGATTGTTAATTGATTTCATGATGATGCATTGGATGTGTTGTTAGTTTAGTTAGTATTAATACATTTCATAGATAGTAAACCATTCCACTTTTGATCATACTCGGATATCATGGGTTGAAGTAGTAGTAACTACTTGACTGGTAGGCGAAGTCAGTTCACAGATTCAATAAATTTTATCCTTGTCAGGTGTTTGTTTGTGTGCAAATTAATATTACATCACTTGGCTAGCTTCTTTATTTCCTCTTCAAGCTCTTCTACAGAGCTCTCTCCTTTTACTGGTAGGAGGTTGAAGTGGAGGGTGCCTCTTTCACTAGGTTTAACTGACCAGCTGGTCTATCAATTTAAAATGGCTTCCTTGGCCTCCACTTGGTATCCTTCTTAACGAAGTATGCAACGTCTGTGTGATGGTGGGCTGGTTAACTAGCAACTTGAAAGGCTTAATTTTTGTTCACCATTTGGATGTCCCATTTCTGAGCTTGGAGTTGAGCAAACAACTCCTTTGTGGAGATCTTGGAAAGATCTTTCTCCTTCAAACTCATTGTCTTTATGAACCAATCCTCCTTAGGCATTTAGGACATAATTTTGGCGTTGAGGTTCGCTGTTAAGTATACTCTGTCCAGCGCCATGAGCTCTATCACGATCGTGTTGAATCTTGCCTCTATGGATTTAATGTTTTCCCAAGAAAGCATCTGGACAGATTCATATTTCTCGACGCAGACCTGGAGCTTGTTTTGCTTCCTTTGCTCTGCCTCTTGACAAAAACCTCTAAGTTAGTGCGGGACTTCTTTGCTATTGTCGAACTACATAACTTCATCGACAAGTGCCTTAGGTAAAGCTGACAGAATCAACTAATGTGCAATGGAGTCCAGTTGGGTGCGTCGTTTGTCCTTCTATGACCATTAGCTGTAGGGATTCTCGATCATCTTCGGGCCATACTCACCTCCAATCCGGGTGTTGACCTTCATGATCTTAAGTTGAGCACACTTTGACTTGTTATTATGGCGAGTCTTTCATGTACTCTTATACCTGCATCTTGGGTGTGGCGGTTTGTGTGTGGTCTGCTAAGGCTGGACGTGTAGGTAATTATATCCATTTTAGGATGAGGATATTCCCTGAGGAGCTTACAAGGTTCATTATGCTAGACCCTGCAGGTTGAATTATTTAATTTAAGCATAAGTGAAAAGGAGTGAGTGGTACTACTCAGGAAATAAGAAATTAATTAATTGTGGCTAATTGTCATAAGCTAAATTAATTAATGAATGTCTGAAACCTTAAATATGTGGATCATTCAAGTTTAATGCAACCCGTCCCAAATAATGTTGTAGTAAAAGGGTGAGTTGATCACTGTAAAATCTACAGATTAATTATAGAAACAGTGGCAAATAAATTTGTAAACCCTAAAGTTATCGATCCAGGGGAATTGTGTGGGGAAATTATCCTATGTACTAGCTATGATCCTAAGATTCATTGTTTGAGTGAATAGAAAATAGGTTTTGGTTTTATAAAAATAAAGAGAACAATGCAAAAAATTAAAGTAGTTTTGAAAGCAAATTTAAAGGAACACAGATTCTAGGGAAGAATTCTTATTATGGATAATATGTAGGAATCAATTAATTTAACAGGTGGAATACTGCAACAATGCTATATTTCCTTGTTTGGCAAATATAACCTAGATTACTAATTAGTGACTATCTCCGCTCGGTCTCAAAGTACACCAAATTAGTCAATCTGATAAGCAAATCAGTTCAATTCCTACAGTCTAGTACATCTGTTTGGATAGTGTAGATTCTATCATGCATTCCTAATCCCACTATCAATATTCACCTCTCGGTCCTTCTATCAATAGCTAGACATCTAAATTAATCTTCACCTCTCGGTCCTTGAATTAAATTAGAATTATAAAATAAACACAGGAATCATGAACCCAATTAATTAGTCCTAACATGCATCCATAATAATATCAACCCCTAGAACCCGCTAGGGTTTCTAGCCACTCATCGTAGATAGAAATCCAAAAGAAAACATGTTAAATTGCATAAACATAAAGAACTTACAAGAAAATAAAAGGGTGTCGTGTTTCCCAAGTCTCCAAACTCTAAAAACTGAAAAATATGATTGCATGCCCCAAAAAGTCGAATTTAATTAGGAATTTATAGGGGTGGATGTGTATCCTATCAAATCTAGGGCTAAAGATATGAATAAAAATTCGATTTTCATCAGATTTCCACTCCAGAAGACACGCTCGCGTCGATCGTGGCTGATTGGCGTCGATCGACGTTGCCATCTCTTCGGCGTTGATCGATGCTGACTGGCGTCGATCGACGTGGTCTCTCGCCCCTTCTGCGCGGTCTGACAGTTTTGGCCATAACTTCCTCTCCCGAAATCCGATTGACCCGATTCCAGTTGCGTTGGAGAGCTAACTCAAAGCATCATCCATTTCCATGTGCCAATAGCCCGAATTATCCTTGTGGAAGAACTCTTCACTGCTACTCTTACACGTCACTGCTTTCGGAACGGTTTTCAAGTGAATTTAGGCCTAAAACCTGCAAAAACACCAAGATGCGCATAATACCACCTAATATAGACTCATGCATAGAATATATATATAAACTCAATAAAACTACATAAAATAGTAGAAAATAATATAGATAAGCGAGTAAAATAATGAGCTTATCAAACCCCCCAAACTTGAACGTTTGATTGTCCTCAATCAATAGGCAAGAAAGAAATCAAAAGATCATGCGATTAAAGTGCAATATCTCACAAGATTCATCACAGTCAAGAATAAAAAATCCACTACACACAAGCAATTTGAAAGAGACAGAAAATTCATCAACCCAGAAGAACTCACTGGAGGTGTATCGCTCAACTCTGAAGTGTTTAAGGTATAGATGAAAGCACTCAACAACATGTATGAAGAAATTTCTACCATAGGCTTGCAAATTTTCTAATATCTCCACTGCTAGAATGTGCACACAAGTCTAGAATCAAAAAGGACTTTCATTAGGTTGTAATGTAGGCTTTTAGTGAAAGTTACGGAAAATTTGGCAAAGTGACTAAAATCAATCAAGTTGTACTTCCTAAATCAATCCAAACCACCTTCTATGTAGGGTTTTTACGTGAACCGAATCACCAAAACCAAACTGAACCGGATCGATCTATGGATATTGCTCACAATTAAATTTCTCAAAAACCTAGCATGCTCCTATGAATTTAATACATAATTGTGGATTGAGAGATTACCGTAATTCCGTCGTCTCTGTACCCATCTTTTGCGTTTGAATTCCAAAATCCAATCCAACCACGCAATCCGATTTCTCTGCGGAAACAGAAATTAGAATACTAATTTCTAGAGAAAATCGAAAATAAAGAAAAGGGAAGAAGAAATTTGTTCTCCATATTAGATCTTCAGATCTGTATCCCGGTGCTGGTCAGATCTACTACTGGTGAGGACTCCGTAGATCTGTGGCTTGAGCAGGACCAGAATTCAAAAATTCTCCTTCCTTCTCCCTTGAAAACGGCGCCCCCTCTCTCACTCTCTAGGTCTAGGGTTTTTCAAATTGTGTTATGAAGTGGCTTGAGGTTCAGAGAGTGAGAGGTCTATTTATAGACCTAGGGTTATAAAACCCTAGTGGGCTCCTGGGCTCAATTCAGCACACTTATTGGGCCAGACCTGGGACCTAATGCAAATAATAAAGTGGGCCTATAAATTAATTAATTCCCATGTCCACAACCCAGTACACAATTAATTAATTAATATTAATTCTTTTTCACCACATAATTAATACTGACCTACCCCTGTATTACCACGTTATGAGAACGGGTTGCATTAATTGAGAATCCCCATATTTAAGGTTACCGGACATCCATTAATTAATCGGAGCCTCTGACAAGCTCTAACTACAATTAATTAATATCTTATAATTCCTGAGTAGTACCACTCAAACCTTATCACTCGTGCCTGAACTTAATCAGCCTGCAGGACTTTGGCACGATGAATGTTATTGAGCTTCTCAGGGAATGTCCCCATCCTATTACTCGGATATGGTTACCTAAGTTCAGTCTCAGGCGGTACTACACGAACTGCTGTTACCCAAAATGCGGATATACGAGCACATTACTTAGGCTCTCCACCATGGCAAGTCAAAGCAATAGTCAACCCGTGCAAACCCCTGAAGCTTCGTTAGGGTTTGGACTCAATCAATATAATGAGATCTTTTATTCGCTGATGTCAGACAGACGAATATATCTCACTGTAGTCCATCAATACGCCACCTCTGCGTACCAGCATGTCAAGTAACCAAGACAGACTACTTATTCCGACAATGCCGCAGCCATCCGGACAGACGTATCCTCATACGCTGTCTCGGCTGTGATCAGGTTTATGTCTCACTAGGTCAAGTGATCATACTGTCTTCTGCGATCTACAACACGCCGTATGATCGTCCCTATCGGTGAGACAAGAGGATACCATTATTCATACATGTACGATTGTTAACAGATAGGAGAAATAAACCGTTGTATACTCATTGTAATAAATGCTTTCAGTATACAAAACCCATCAATCTCCCACTTATACTCAAAGCATAACTAAGCTATTACAGAGTATACAGTCCGTCTATTTAGTCTGTTGTATCTTTAACCACTATCAGTGGTCGGCATCCACCTCAGACCTAGCTCACGAATATGTTTTTCGTAAACTTTCTGCGGCAAGCTCTTTGTAAACGGATCAGCAAGATTGTCAGCAGTGTCAATCTTCTTAATCAGCACATCGCCCCTCGATACGATTTCTCGTATGATATGGTACTTTCTCTCTATGTGTTTGCTTGCCCTGTGAGACCGCGGTTCCTTTGAGTTTGCCACTGCACCAGAGTTATCACAATAAATTGTGATGCTCCTCGGCAAACTCGGGATTACGCCCAACTCTAAAAGGTAGTTCCGGAGCCACACCCCCTCTTTCGAGGCGTCGGAGGTGGCGACATATTCTGCCTCCATGGTGGAGTCAGCAATGCATTTCTGCTTTGAGCTCCTCCAAGATACAGCTCCACCTCCCAGGGTAAACACATATCCTGAGGTCGATTTCTTCTCATCCTGGTCCCCTTGGAAATCCGAGTCTGTATAACCCACAGGGCACAAATCCTCACTTTGATAAACTAGGCAGAAATTCCTAGTTCTTTTCAAATACTTGAGGATGTGCTTTACAACAGTCCAGTGCGCCTGTCCAGGGTTAGACTGATATCTTGCTACCATGCCAATGGCATAACAGATATCTGGCCTGGTACACAACATTGCATACATGAGACCACCCACAGCCGAAGCATATGGTACAAGACTCATTTCGTCTTTCTCCCGCTGTGTCTGAGGACACTGCCCACTAGAAAGACGAACCCTATGTCGGAAAGGTAGCAAGCCTTTCTTGGCGAGTTGCATGCTGAACCGGGTTATCACAGTATCCACATAGGACGCCTGGGATAAGCTCAACATTCTTCTTTTACGATCTCGTAAGACCTTAATCCCAAGAATGTAGTCAGCTTCTCATAGATCCTTCATTTGGAACTGTTCGGACAACCAAACTTTGATTTCGGACATCACTCCCTCGTTGTTTCCAAATAGGAGTATGTCATCAACGTATAGTGCAAGGAAGACCACGCTCCCACTGACACAAAGTCGGTAAACACAACTTTCGTTTTCCAACTGTGCAAATCCATAGGATTTAATCACATCGTTGAAACGTAAGTTCCACGACCTTGAAGCTTGCTTAAGTCCATACAAGGACTTCCTAAGCTTCCAGACAAGATGTTCTTCGCCCTTGCTTATGTAACCCTCGGGTTGCTGCATATAGATGTCCCTACCTTCTTCAAGGTAACCGTTTAGAAAAGCGGTTTTGACATCCATCTGCCAGATCTCGATGTCCATACGCGCAGCTATGACAAGGAGTATCCGGATGGATTTGAGCATGGCTACGGGTGAAAAGGTTTCGTCATAGTCAATGCCCTCTTTCTGACTATAACCCTTTGCCACCAGCCTGGCCTTGAAAGCCGTGATCTTTCCATCTGCCCCTTTCTTTCTTTTGTATACCCATTTGCACCCTATGGCCCTAAAGCCATCCGGCAAATCAGTTTTCTGGTATACACCCATAGCAGTTATGGATTCAATTTCAGAATCCATGGCAACACGCCATTTGGCAACATCCTTGTCCTGCATTGCCTCTTCGTAAGTCAGTGGGTCAGAGTCCTCATGTCCGTCTTCCGGGCTCAAGTCCGAAGACCCACCCACGAACATGTACCTTTCCGGCTGGAAAATAACTCTCCCACTGCGACGAGGCATCGGTGCCGTGTCAGTAGTAGGTGCAGTGACTTGTGGTCCTGCACCTTGCACTGAAGAACGTGTCTGTGGTGCTGTACCTCTCACAGGAGCACCCACATCTACACGTTCCCCTTCCCTTGGAATTGCATTCTTGTTCTCAATTTCTTGAAGAACAATATCACTCATTAACCTGTGATTACTCACATACTCGTCCTCCAAGAATCTAGCGTTGGTGCTAACAACGACTCTTTGACTCTCAGGATAGTAAAAGTAACCACCTTTTGTTTGCCTGGGATACCCTATGAACAACATTACTTTTGACCTGCTTTCTAACTTATCAGGTTCCTTCGACAGTACGTGTGCCGGACAGCCCCATACTCTAAACTTGCACAAACTAGGTTTGCGACCAAGGAAGAGCTCAGAAGGTGTCTTAGGAACTGATTTAGAAGGCACCACATTAAGTACGTATGCTGCTGTTTCCAATGCGTAGCCCCAAAACAAAATTGGTAAGTTTGCATAACTCATCATTGACCTTACCATCTCTAGAAGAGTCCTATTTCTTCTTTCAGCTACACCGTTTTGCTGGGGAGTACCCGGTGCAGTCCATTGGGATGTAATCCCATTTTCTGACAAATATTGCAGGAACTCGTTACCGAGGTATTCGCCACCGCGGTCAGATCACAGCGACTTGATAGTTTTCCCGACCTTCTTTTCTACCTCAGCCTTGAACTCTTTGAATTTCTCAAAGCATTCAGACTTGTAGCGAAGCAGGTAAACATATCCGTACCTTGAGTAATCGTCAATGAAAGTGACGAAGTACTCGTACCCTCCACGAGCCTGCGTGGACATCGGTCCACATAAGTCAGAATGGATCAATTCCAACACTTCCTCTGCTCGAGACTAACTAGCATTGAAAGGCCTAGTTGACATCTTGCCCTCGATGCAGGATTCGCAGACTTGATAAGGTACAACCCGGACTAGGTCCAATGTACCGTCATCTGCAAGTCTCTGAATCCGCTTCAAGCTGATGTGACCCAGTCTCAAGTGCGAGAGATATGTAAGATCCTCGTCAGAAGAAGTAAGTTTTCTTTTCCTAGGATTATCAATTACAGATGAATTATATGCAATGTAAAAGACATGTTTGATCGAAGTAACATAGAGATTGTAAATCAACATTCCATAATGGATAACATTGTTACTACTAATGATAAAATCATAAATAACAAATATCCATAAAAGTTGATGAAATTTGTCCTGCCGATAAACCACGGCCCACAAATAAATTCTCAAATGTACTTTAGTTTATCAAAACATAAAGAAAAGAAAACTCCATGAAGCTCCGTCATAAAACGTTGCCTTCATCATTTTGGTATCTTCTTGCCATCACTCACCAGCCTTGTCGGCACGGTCCCCTGCAAAGTACAACAACATGATCAACAAGTCAGTGCTTACAGCTCTGGAAGAGCCACAACTAACTCTAATCATGCTTGCAGTTATACATGGAAAATGGCATACCTTGTCTAGCTTTGTTAGCTTGACAATATTTCCTCCAATGTCCTTTCTTACCACACCTGAAGCACCTGTCCCTTTCAGTCGCCACCTTAGGCTTTTTCCCAGCCCCACCATCCTTCACAGGTGTCTTCTTGGCCCATTTCTTAATCCCTTTCTTCCGCTTCATACTTTTCGGTACAGCAGAGAGATTACCAGAAGTGGCCAAGGCAACCTTCTGAGGGTTCATGACCGATTCTGCTGCCATCAAGTCATTGAGTAACTCGTTAAGAGTATACTCTTTCTTGTTCATGACAACATTCAGTCTAAAACTCTCAAAGGACTTGGGTAGAGAGTTCAGTAGGATATCGACCTTAGGCTCAGCGTCGATACCTCCACCATGCACTGTCAGTTCATCCATGAGGTGAGTCATGGTAACCACGTGCTCTCTCACTGAGGTGCCATCAGTCATTTTCTTACTCACGATTTCTCTCATGAGATTGAACCTGACGGCTCTATCAGTTTCCCCATAGGTTGCCTCCAGACTTTGCATAATGTCATAGGCATCCCTAAGGTGCTGATGCTGCTGCTGCAAGACTTTCGACATAGTGGTCATCATGTAGCACTTGACTACAATGTTCGATTTCTCCCACTTGTTATAAAAGTCTATATCCAGTTGACTGGATTCAGCAGTTGGCACTTCGGGACGAAGTACTTGCAGAACGAACATATGTTCTTCTGCAATCAGGAGGTACTCGAGATTGCGCTTCCATTCCAGGAAGTTCGGACCAGTTAGAGTGTTTTGTGTGAGAATATTGATGACATTAGACATAGACATATCTGAAACAATAAAGAATCTTAAGTAAGAACATACATGTTGAACTTCGAAAACAAATGCATTGAAAACCTTTTAATAAATCAAACACAAATGTTTTCCACTAATTGCCCAAGAGTTCCCACCGCAAGCTACACTCGTAGACGTTTACGATGTCACCCTCAACCAGAACTGCGGGTTTTAAGCCCCAATCCATTTAATTTCACTACCATCTCAGGATGCTTTTGACATTAGAAATTAATAATTAGTGAAAACCTTAGACCAAGCCATCTCTCAAGAACAGGGATGCAATTCTTGCATTATATTCTAAGATGCTTCTAAGCAATTAACCACAAATTTAACTCCGGCCAAAAGAGACAGTTTAGCATGGCACGTAACCATACCGCACAGCCCTTAAAGCTTTTGTTATCTATAATTTAAATCAATCCTAGAATACTTGTGAAAGAGGTCTACGCAAGCTACACTCGTAGACGTTTACGCAAAGCCCTCCCACTACTCACATGATTTAAATTGTTTGTCTAGAAATCCCAACAACCGTACCCATGCACCTCCGGGAACTAGCAAGCTACACTCGTAGACGTTTACTAGAACGAGAGATACACTTACAGCCTAGGACTGCTTTGTGGAGGTCTATTGATTTTAATTAAAAAATCTGCTAAGTATTTTTCTTTTAAAAGGTTTCTTTATGCGCACACATAATTTCCTTTTGTCATTATATTTTCCAAATTTTTGCATGTAATTAATCAAGCCCAAAAATTCCCAAAATATAATCCAACAAAAGAAATTAATCACATAAGCATGCTTGGAAAGTTGTAAATAATAAAAGCAGTAAATCATGCCTTTCCTATTATCTACACATGCTTAAGTTGCGCACATAAATAAATCACATATCATATGAGGACAATTAAGGCAAACAAAAATTCCTCGTGGCCCCACTAAATAGAAAAATAAAATCTATCTATTACAATTTGAATTTTGAATCAATTTGGATAAATCCAAATCTTTTCAAATCTTCCAAATCTTCAAGGGCCTTCAAATTTGGATACACCAAATCTTTTGGATTTTTAGGCCTTTGTGATCTGATGATTTGCCCTAACCCTAATGCAAACCCTAGGGTTTACACAGGATTGTACAAACCACAAAACACAAGACATCGCGACGGGACAGCAGCAGCCAATGATGACCGAAGCCGCCGCCGACCGCCGATCGCCGCCGCCGCCAGGCCACCCGCCGCCCGCGTCGCCGCGTGCCCGCGGCACCATCCGCGTGAAGCTCTCGTGCCCTGCACACCCGCACCGCGCGCTTGCCGCCGCGTCGCGCCCGCCGCTCGGCCGCCCGCGCTGTGTGCGGCTTGCACCGCCGTCGTCCGCAGTTGCACGCGCGCGCGGCCGCCTGCCGC
This sequence comes from Plectranthus barbatus, assembly GCA_026898455.1. Classification (NCBI taxonomy): domain Eukaryota; kingdom Viridiplantae; phylum Streptophyta; class Magnoliopsida; order Lamiales; family Lamiaceae; genus Plectranthus; species Plectranthus barbatus. Next base: position 203,866 of record JAPKLW010000064.1, on the reverse strand, counting down.
CGCCGTGCACCGCCCTTCGTCGGCTCCGTCTTCGATCTAAGTCCACGACCCGTCCAATTATATAAATTTGAAAATTACAGAAAATTCTATTCTATTACAATTTTCAAATCTACACTAATCACGGATTTTCTTGTGATTTTACAAAACAACTCAGCCCTACACGGATAAACCACCGCGGGCTGAATCAACGGGTTGCCACGAGGAACAAAAACCAAACATCCACAATAAACAATAAATTCATACATGCATATTGAATTTAATTATGAACAACAGAGCCATAAATCAGAAACGTGGCTATGATAACGTGAACCAAATCACCAAAACCAAACTGAACCGGATCGATCTATGGATATTGCTCACAATTAAATTTCTCAAAAACCTAGCATGCTCCTATGAATTTAATACATAATTGTGGATTGAGAGATTACCGTAATTCCGTCGTCTCTGTACCCATCTTTTGCGTTTGAATTCCAAAATCCAATCCAACCACGCAATCCGATTTCTCTGCGGAAAAATTAGAATACTAATTTCTAGAGAAAATTGAAAATAAAGAAAAGGGAAGAAGAAATCTGTTCTCCATATTAGATCTTCAGATCTGTATCCCAGTGCTGGTCAGATCTACTACTGGTGAGGACTCCGTAGATCTGTGGCTTGAGCAGGACCAGAATTCGAAAATTCTCCTTCCTTCTCCCTTGAAAACGGCGCCCCCTCTCTCACTCTCTAGGTCTAGGGTTTTTCAAATTGTGTTATGAAGTGGCTTGGGTTTCAGAGAGTGAGAGGTCTATTTATAGACCTAGGGTTATAAAACCCTAGTGGGCTCCTGGGCTCAATTCAGCACACTTATTGGGCCAGACCTGGGACCTAATGCAAATAATAAAGTGGGCCTATAAATTAATTAATTCCCATGTCCACAACCCAGGACACAATTAATTAATTAATATTAATTCTTTTTCACCACATAATTAATACTGACCTACCCCTTTATTACCACGTTATGAGAACGAGTTGCATTAATTGAGAATCCCCATATTCAAGGTTACCGGACATCCATTAATTAATCGGAGCCTCTGACAAGCTCTAACTACAATTAATTAATATCTTATAATTCCTGAGTAGTACCACTCAAACCTTATCACTCGTGCCTGAACTTAATCAGCCTGCAGGACTTTGGCACGATGAATGTTATTGAGCTTCTCAAGGAATGTCCCCATCCTATTACTCGGATATGGTTACCTAAGTTCAGTCTCAGGCGGTACTACACGAACTGCTGTTACCCAAGATGCGGATATACGAGCACGTTACTCAGGCTCTCCACCATGGCAAGTCAAAGCAACAATCAACCCGTGCAAACCCCTGAACCTTTGTTAGGGTTTGGACTCAATCAATATAACGAGATCTTTTATTCGCTGATGTCAGACAGACGAATATATCTCACTGTGGTCCATCAATACGCCACCTCTGCATACCAGCAAGTCAAGTAACCAAGACAGACTACTTATTCCGACAATGCCGCAGCCATCCGGACAGACGTATCCTCATACGCTGTCTCGGCTGTGATCAGCTTTATGTCTCACTAGGTCAAGTGATCATACTGTCTTCTGCGATCTACAACATGCCGTATGATCGTCCCTATCGGTGAGACAAGAGGATACCATTGTTCATACATGTACGATTGTTAACAGATTGGAGAAATAAACCGTTGTATACTCATTGTAATAAATGCTTTCAGTATACAAAACCCATCATTCTATTCATCATCCACCTCATCTCCTCAAATATATCAACAAATACACAACTTTTTTTTTCTAGCTCATTTTGAATCTCTTATGCTCTTTACATAATTTTTGTATTCTTATCTTTTCAGAGAGCTTATGAGAATTCTAATTATTTCTTTGAGCTTCTTTTTCACACATCTTTTCACCACTAATTTTTATTTTCTTATCTCCATCTCACAATCATTCCACCCCATATACCACAACTCAAGACATGAGCGAAACCAATACTTCTTCTTAATCTCATAGACAAGGAAAGAAAAATTTTGTATAGGCTCAAAAGTGGCTAACTAGGGAAAATTTAATGTGAAGGGTCAGTGTTTAGGGAAATGGGCTATCAAAGATGGCCTAAGATCATTTCCTAAACTCATGCACACTATGCAGTCTCAACACAAAAAATAGGCAAGTTCTAGAGAAATAAAAACACACATGTGAATCTCATATCTAACGAATCAAAGGCTCAAAATTCTCACACAAGGGTTCAAAATTTTTCTTCCACAGTCAATTTCAAATCAGCTCAATCATCATGCAAGCATAAGTGTCAAATCAATCATATCATGCGGTATTCTACATTCATAAGCATTTAACCACAATCACAATCAATTCAAACTCAGCCCTCAACCGATTCTACTCTCACAATCTCATTCGGATTATTTCAAAACTCAAAATTTTTCCCCACAAAATAGAATAAACACTTAAAAAATATTTAAAGCGGAAAGCAAAATAAATAAAGGATAGAACATTCCATCTCTTGTCCACATCCCCCAAAACTTATTTCCAACTCGAAGAGTGGAATAAGTTTGAAAATCAGACAAAAGAGGGAACGATACCTGGTAGTGGATCTCAGACATCCACTTTTTATCCCCTAGAGACTTCGGATGTTGCTCGTCGTGAATTGTTGCAGCTGGCACTTCACATCGATTGTCGTGAAGCCTTCTTGCTGATCCTGCTGAGGATCAAAGTGTATCACGCCAGGCTGCTCGGCGTTGATCGACGCCAGGCTGCGTCGATCGACGTTGAGCCGATCTCAAAATTTTTTTTATTAAACTGCAAAACAACTGTTAATGCAAAATAAAAGAAATTCGAAATAATAATAAAAAAACAAAAATTGAAAAGAAATTATGAAAAAGGTTGGGTTACCTCCCAACAAGTGTTTGATTTAACGTCGCAGCTCGACGATACCTCAAATCACCGCCAAGGAGGTCGGGTCCAGACTCGCCGACCTATGGCGTCCACCATGTAAACCTTTCGGTCTTTGATAATGGTGGTAAGCTCAGAAAAAGGTGGTGTAGTTGACACTTTCAGTCTTTCGTTTCCTCGCTCCCACTCAATGGCAGCTACTTCTTCCTCTTCCGATTCATCTCCTTCTTCAGTAGTGGAGACCCTATCTCCGATCCAGATCTAGAGATCAGAAGCTGGAGTTAAGCTAGGTATTCCCTGAATCTATCCTCTGTAATTAAATGTTAGGAGCATGCATAGGGTTTGCCAGGTTTATTCGACCTGATTTATTTTGATACCCTAAGAACGATCTAAACGACTGAAGTAATAAATGACAACTCATGTTGTCTATTGTAGACTGAGTTCCTACAATTGGTATCAGAGCTAGGTTTGGATTTTTTAGGCTCCGTCTTAAATAAATTAAGTTTGAATAAATATACATGTTTATATTTATTATGGATGGATTTGAACTATCGTGGATGTTTTGTTCTCGTGGCCTTCTCGTTTTTGGATTTGTTTTTCACCACGAGAAAATCTGTGGTTAGATTTGATAGGGAAAAGCATGTAATATACTTTAGATCTATTTTTGTATTTTTTTATTGTTACTCAAATCTGTAAATCTGGAGAAACGAAGAGCGAAGAGCACGAAGAACATATATCATCAGACATGACAGTTTCAGCATCATCGTAGTTCAGTCCAGCACGGCGACGGCGGTGGTGGCGACATTAGTGGTAACGGCGTGCAGAAATCTAATGCTTCTGTTCGTGGCTGGGCTGCGCCCTCTCTTTCTCGCACTACTGCAGTCGCCGATGAACAACAACAGTCTGGCAAGCCGCACAGGATGTCATTGGGCATGTTCTCGTCCTCCTTCATCTCGTGCACCACAAAGTCTACAGGGAAAATGAGATGGCCCATGCGAATGAGCACATCCTCTAGTATACCTTTCGGGCGGGACACAGACCAGTCCGCCATCTGCAGGGTGATCGTCATGGGCCTCATCTCTCCGATGTTGAGACGCTTGTAGATGGAGTACGACATCAGGTTGATACTGGCCCCAGTATCACATAGTACTCTCTCAAACGTGTGTCCCCCAATCTCAACCGGGATAGAGAAGCATCCAGGATCGCTTCTCTTGATGGGCACCTGCTTTTGAAGTAGCAGGCTGCACTGCTCGTGGATCTTCACCGTCTCGTTCTCCACGAACTGCTTCTTTCCACTCATCAATTTTCGGAGGTACTTCATGTACCCCGGAATCTCCTTTAGTGCTTCGATCAGCGAGATGTTGATGCTGACCTTCTTCAGATTCTCCACAAATCTGGAGAACTTCTTGTCCTCTTTCTGCTTCGTGAACCGCTGTGGGAATGGTATAGGAGGGAGTTGATCTTCAGACTGCTTTAACTTCGTGCCTGGAATAGACGTCAGCGTCGATCGACGTAGGGTCGCGTCGATCGACAGGGCTTCCTCCTATGCATCAATAGACGAGGATGGTGTGTCGATCGACGTGGATCCCTGTCCTGCGTAGTTTTGCTCCTTTTTGCCTTTGGAATCATTCACAGCCACCTCGTGATCCTTGTAGCTCGTCCCAGGCCTCAGAGAGACGGCCTTGCAGTCTTTTTGAACCCTTGGGTTCACCTCCGTTGTGCTCGGAAGCTTTCCAGGCTTGTGGTTGCCGAGTGTGGTGGCAATCTGGCTCAATTGCGTGTCCATCATCTGAAGGTGTTTTGTCATCAGCTGCATGTGGTCGGCCATCCCCTTCACTTCGGTTTCTACTTTCCCAAACCGATTGTCTGAGCTCTTGATAAATTTCTCGAGCGTCTCTTCCAGCACAGACTTCTTTCTTTCCACTATCTCTCCTCCAGTACCTACATCAAAACCAGACCGAGGCTGTTCTCCAGCAGAGGGGTTAGAATAAGAAAAACCAGGGTGAGATCGCCCATGGTTGTAATGATACCCTTGATTGCCTCGATAGTTATTGTGATAAACACCACCAATGTAGTTCACCTCTGTCCCGGCAGTTCCAGACGAACTGCTTGCACCCCGATTGATGTAGTCGGCCTCCACCGGAACAATAGCCATGCTTGTCTCTGCAACAGCTGCAGCTTGTGTTGTGCTCAATTTTTCAATCTCTTCCCGGAGCTTTTTCACCTCCGCAACCACGTCGAATTCTGGCTTGGCTTCCAAAGCTTTGACCGGAATCTGTCTATCGCTCGGCCATTGGTGGCTATTCAGTGCCATGTCTGCCAGCAACCTCATGCTCTCTGCACCACTCTTCTTCATCAGTATACCACCAGCAGATGCATCAACCAACTCCTTCATGTGAGGATTCAAACCCTCATAGAAATGGCACACTTGCATCTCCAGATCGATGCCATGTCCAGGACAGAGTCGTAGAAGCTCTTTGTATCTCTTCCAGGCCTCGTAGAGTGACTCATCATACATTTGCTTGAAAGTAGTAATGACAGCTTTCCTCTTTAGCAGCAGGCTCGGTGGGAAGTAGTTGGTAAGGAACTTTGCTCGAAGCTCCTCCCATGTCCCGATCTGACCCTTATCCAGTCCAGAAAACCAAGACCGTGCCTCGTCTCTGAGAGAGAACGAGAACAGTCTCATCCTTATCACATCTTGGGTTACTCCATTATGCTTCACAGTGTTACACACCTCAATGAATTGGTTGAGGTGGGTATATGGATCTTCTACAGCTCTCCCCCCAAACTGGTTTTGCTGCACCATCTGAATAAGGCCTGTGCGCAACTCGAAGTTGTTAGCATCAATGCCAACTCTGAATTCGGCCTCCGCTTGCTGTGGAAGAAATCGATTCTAGATGGACCTTTGCGGGATCACAACTTGCCTATCGTTCAACTCTGCAAGTCTTGCAGCTTGTTCCGCCTGAGTAGCCTGGGCTGCTTGCAGTTGTGCTCTCAACTGCTGTACTTCATTCACAAATTGCCTCTGCTCCTCGGGAGTCATATTTTGCAGAGGTGCTTCAGAATTCTCAACCATCTCTCGTTGTTTTTCTTTTTCTTTCTTTTTGATTTTCCTGCAGGTTGCTTCAATTTCGGGGACAAAGGCCTTGAGTGTTTTTCCTTTGGCTCGCGTGTTCATGCACCTGCACAGAAAATTGGTAAATATCAATTCAGCGTCGATCTACGTGGATGTCACGTCGATTGATGCAAAAGATTGGTCGGCGACGATCGACGTAAGGTGTCCGTCGATCGACGCAGCAAAGTGATCGATGTCAATCGACGCTAAGGGGCGTCGATCGACGTGGGATGCAGACATGAAAACTCACACACGCACAGGTACAGATAAATAAAACTCAATCAAGAGAATCCTAGAACGAACTAATAACAAGATAAAATCTAACAATTCCCCGACAACGGCGCCAATTTGATCACTGTAAAATCTACAGATTAATTATAGAAACTGTGGCAAATAAATTTGTAAACCCTAAAGTTATCGATCCAGGGGAATTGTGTGGGGAAATTATCATATGTACTAGCTATGATCCTAAGATTCATTGTTTGAGTGAATAGAAAATAGGTTTTGGTTTTATAAAAATAAAGAAAACAATGCGGAAAATTAAAGTAGTTTTAAAAGCAAATTTAAAGGAACACAGATTCTAGGGAAGAATTCTTATTATGGATAACATGTAGGAATCAATTAATTTAGCAAGTGGAATACTGCAACAATGCTATATTTCCTTGTTTGGCAAATATAACCTAGATTATTAATTAGTGACTATCTCCGCTCGGTCTCAAAGTACACCAAATTAGTCAATCTGATAAGCAAATCAGTTTAATTCCTACAGTCTAGTACATCTGTTTGGATAGTGTAGATTGTATCATGCATTCCTAATCCCACTATCAATATTCACCTCTCGGTCCTTCTATCAATAGCTAGACATCTAAATTAATCGTCACCTCTTGGTCCTTAAATTAAATTAGAATTATAAAATAAACACAGGAATCATGAACCCAATTAATTAGTCCTAACATGCATCCATAATAATATCAACCCCTAGAACCCGCTAGGGTTTCTAGCCACTCATCGTAGATAGAAATCCAAAAGAAAACATGTTAAATTGCATAAACATAAAGAACTTACAAGAAAATAAAAGGGTTTCGTGTTCCCCAAGTCTCCAAACTCTAAAAACTGAAAAATATGATTGCATGCCCCAAAAAGTCGAATTTAATTAAGTATTTATAGGGGTGGATGTGTATCCTATCAAATCTAGGGCTAAAGATATGAATAAATCCGATTTTCATCAGATTTCCGCTCTAGCAGACACGCTCTCGTCGATCATGGCTGATTGGCATCGTTCGACGTGGCCATCTCTTCGGCGTCGATCGATGCTGATTGGCGTTGATCGACGTGGTCTCTCGCCCCTTCTGCGCGGTCTCATGGTTTTGGCCATAACTTCCTCTCCCGAACTCCGATTGACCCGATTCCAGTTGCGTTGGAGAGCTAACTCAAAGCGTCATCCATTTCCATGTGCCAATAGCCCGAATTATCCTTGTGGAAGAACTCTTCACTGCTACTCTTACACGTCACTGCTTTCGGAACGGTTTTCAAGTGAATTTAGGCCTAAAACCTGCAAAAACACCAAGATGCGCATAATACCACCTAATATAGACTCATGCATAGAATATATATATAAACTCAATAAAACTACATAAAATAGTAGAAAATAATATAGATAAGTCAGTAAAATAATGAGCTTATCATGAGTCAGAATTAGTTCCGTGGTGTAGGTAAAACAATGTTTTATTAATTAATTATGTTCTGGGTTGGACATGAAATTAATTAATAAGGAGGACCCACTTTATTATTTGCATTTGATCCCTGATCTGGCCCACAAACTGCTCAGAGCCCAATAGCATTAGGGTTTTCCAAACCCTAATAGTATTTAAACCCCTTCTCTTTATCATATCAGTTTTTGATTACACACAAAATACATAATTTAGTACGATAGTACAAAATTGAGCAGGGGCAATAGGCCAATCAAGAAGGGACAAAGTGATCGATTTCTCTGGTCTTCTGATTCAATTCGGTAGCATATCCTCACCAGATTTTTGAGGAGCAAGGGAACGGATCAGAAGATCAGATCTATTGGAGCACAATGGCATTGATCAAGATCCCTATTCCGGAATCCATCGCCATCGCCATCGCTATCTCCGATCCAGATCTAGAGATCAGAAGCTGGAGTTAAGCACTACAACAAAAAAGCTGATAGACAACACTGAAAAGACAACGGTTTAGGCTTAAAATTGTTGTCCTAGAGTGATATTAACCTAAACCGTTGTCTATTAGAATCTTAAAACACAAAAAGACAACGGTTTATTCACACCGTTGTTGTTTAAGTGTTGTGTATTCCACAAAAGACAACGAATATATTTTATTGTTGTCTTTTAAGTGTTGTTATATATTTTATCTATAATTTTAAATTAATTTAAATCTATAATTAATCTGAATCTTAATAAAATCCTTAAATCATAATTTTCCCCACCCAAATCTCGCTCTCACCCCCTGGACGAAGTCGGCGATTCTCGGTGTGCGGCACGCCTCTGGAGGTGGATTCTCGCACCTGTCGGAGAGATATGGTGGCGGGTCCTCCGATCACCAAAGGACTGCGTCACTCTTCTCTCGACGAACTTGACGATGTCGTCGACGATGAGGACGACGATGACTGGAGAGATTGGGGCAAGACGAAGAAGAAACCCATATTCGATCCGCCACCCACAGACTTTACCAAAATGGGTGGAGAGATTTCGGGGCCCATTTTTGGATTCGTTAAGCTCCGACCAGGGACTCTTCGAACTCCGGTAATGAGCTTCAGTTGAACAACTTCTTCTCAATTCTGCATTGCTGTTTATTTTTATGTTAATTCTCTGTAGTTGATGTTTAGTTAGTGGGAATCTGGTTCTATTTTTCTTTGTTTTATTTTGAAATTGAATCACAATCTCATCAACATGATTCGGGTTTTTGAAGCTAGACTTCTATGAGGAATGTGTGTGTGTGTGTGTGTGAGAGAGAGAGAGAGAGAGAGAGAGAGAGAGAGAGAGAGAGATGGGAACACGTGCTTCTGGGTGGAAAATTCTTCTCCTAAAATGGGTGTGAAGTGAGAAGACATGGGATTTAAAGATGCTAATTTTATTAGGATATGGGGCAGTTAAGGTGCTAATTTTTTAGTATTTCTGGAAATGACATTCCATAGATCTATGATGTTGAGTGTTGAACATTAGAACTCTATGAAATAAAATCTTTTTCACATATTAGTGCAGATAATGAATTCCAATGTGCTCATTTTGAATATGATATGCCATAACCAATAAGCTTGAATGGAACCCTAACTGTGATCAAACTATTAGTTTGATTTACTAGTTTTATGGATTTTGCATTTCGGGTGTGAATCAATTGATTCATCATTCAGGACTTAGGCATTTGCCATTACATTACATTTAATGCTTCTGTTCGTGGCTGGGCTGCGCCCTCTCTTTCTCGCACTACTGCTGTCGCCGATGAACAACAACAGTCTGGCAAGCCGCACAGGAGGTCATTGGGCGCGAGAGCAAGTGGCGGCGGCAAGGGTTCTATCATGGGGTAACCTTTGCACCACCTCTATGAGCTGTGTTTTTAAGCGGGAGGGAAGATGCGCCGCAGCCATTCCCGATTTACCATGGCGCATGTTGTATTGGTTTGCAATGGTGGAGGTTGCATGCGTCGTCAATGGTAAGGTACGGTGGTGGCTGGCAATGCAGGAGACGGGGTGGCGGAGCAGCAAAGCCGTGCGCGGTTGCGCGTGGCAGTGACTTGGCAGCGCAACCTTGCTGTGTTTTGCTGCTGCTTCCCTTCTTCTACAACTCGCCAATGATGAATGTTATGACCGGTGCCGGCGGTTGAGGGAGGTGGCGTCGCGGGTGACAACTGCTGCGATGGCCGACAGCGGGTGGCTGCTCCAGAGGCGACGACGGTAGCTGGGATGATTAAGGGTGGTGACTAGGGTTTGCAAAACCCTAGGGTTTGATCACCCATGCTGCAGCCCGGAGGCGGCCCGCAACCCTGCAAATTAGGGTTTTAAGTGTATTTGGGCCATAAACCTAATTTGCAGCCCAATCACTTATTTTTCAGTCTGATTCAGATTTCAAGTCCAACGGAGGCCCAGTTGAAGATCTGTATCAGAATTAAATCTTGTAATAGTTAGATTTAATTTATTTCCATGTAATCACATCTGAGGGGCCACGAGAAGTTTATTTATTTATTTATTTTATTTTCATACTAATGTGATTTATTATGTGCGCGCTAGTAAATAATAGAAAAACATGCTTACTTGCTTTATTTATTTATTGTTTAAGCATGTTGTAATTTTAAGTTATCAAGCATGCTTCATGTGATTTATTCTATGTTTAAAATTTTGTCTATAAATTCTAGGATCATATTAATTCATGATGGAATTTTAGATGTGACAGAATTTTTGGTACATAAAATAATGTGTGCGCATAAAACCTTTAGAAATTAAAATACTAAGCTGGATTTTGGTTCTTATCTAACTAAAATCAGTATACCTCCACAAATACGACCTCTCATTGGAAGTAAGGTATCTCGAAGCATAAATGTCTACTAAGTAGCTTGCGTTAAAGGTCACTTACCAGTTCTAATGCGATGCGGTTTCTAAATAAAACATTTAGATTAAGATGAGAAGTGGGAGCCTCTGAGCAAATGTCTACTAAGTAGCTTGCATTGAGAAAATTTTCACTGGTCTCTAAGATTAATCTAAATGAGATAACGAAGGATGTAAAGGGCATGCGGTATGGGTCTAGTACGTATGCCAAATCGCCTTTTAACATCCAGAGTTAGGATTGTGGTTATTTGGCTTAGATGTTGCCTGTAGTATAACTCATGAATGATGTCCCTGCTCCGGATAGGTGAACATGATTTTAGTATCTCCAATATTAATTTGTTTTGCCGGTGGATACTTGGCATGGAGAGAAATTAAAGGAACTATTTTGGTTTGGTTGAGCATTTGCCGTAAACTTCTTCTAAGTAGCTTGCGGTAAATTGGAGGAAGAAAATTGCATCATTTTATATAAAGGCTCTATGCATATTTGTTTCATTCGTTCGTAGTATGTGCTTACTTTAGTCCGCCTATTTGTTTTCAGATATGTCTATTGTTGCATCGCTCGTTAATCCAATTGTACACAATTCCTTGACTGGTTCAAGTTTTCCTGGATGGAAAAGTGACATTGTCAAACTTTTGAATTCATTTGGACATTTGTTTGTTATGCAAACTGCCTACCCGAGTCTCCCGTCTGATGCATCTTCTGATGAGGAGCGTGCACAATATTACATATGGATGTGGTCAAATGGCATGGCCAGACAATATATCTTGGGTGGTATGTCAGATGCACTGCGTCCTTGTTATAGTGATGTATTGTATACGTGTGATATTATGCAACGTCTTGATGTAGCATATGGAGGGTTTGATGGACATGCTAGATCCAATCTTATCAAGTGCATTGCAAAACAGAAAATGGGTCAGGGTTGTTCAATGCGTGAACATGTGGAATCACTCATCTATCTCATCGATGAGTACACATTAATGGGTGGTAAAATTGACGATGATGTCAAGATTGACTTGATACTCAACATGCTACCAAAGTCATTTGATGACATCAGGATTTCTGTTGAGAAAAACAAGAGTGAGTATACTGTTCACAGTCTGCTCAAGGATCTCGTATAAGTAGAAGCTTCTTCAGTCCTTTCTATGAGTCGCTTTGATTTGCTTTTGAGTCAGAAGAGTGATGTTAAGGAAGAGAAGGATGAAGGAAGCAGTGGGAGCAATCTTGCACTATCGAGTCTTTCCTGATCTCTTGCTAAAAGTTCTTCTAAGTAACATCTTTATGATATAAGGAGAAGAATGATAAAGGAGAGAGGATCAAAGGAAAGAAAGAAAGCAAGAAAGACAAATGTTTCAAGTGTGGCAAAAAGGGTTACTGAAAAGTAAATTGTCCAAGTTTGGTAACAAAGGGACAAGGTACACCATCTTTTGCATTGGTTGATGAAACATGTTTAGTATCAGCTTTCTACTCCTTAGGGGGTAGTGGTTACTGAGGTGACTAATCATGTTTGCTACACTTTGCAGGGGATCAAGCTGATAATAAAGCTCGAAGATGGTGGGATTACCAACTCCAAGAAAGCTGCTAAAGTTGTTGCTCTAGCTGATGGAGTTTTTACTTTATGTTTATGATAAACAATGTTTTAGTTTTGAAGAGATGTTTTTGTATAAAACTCATTTCCATTTATGTTACTATGGATTATCAGTTATTTTTGATGGAATTATTCTGTCATGATAAATAATAGTGTTTTCCATTATGATTAAATAGATGTTTCTCTTCAATACTTGTTTATATAAATTTACAGTGATCTATAGCATTTTATAGAATCTTACTAGAGATGGGTTACATCGATCTGAGTAGTTTTAAGTAATTCATGGAATTATGGATTCAATACGGTTATTCCTAAGAATGGTGCTTATAAATATTGCTTTGAGGTATAAGATGATAACCATGTCTTTTAAAAGGCGATCTCTAGGAGTTATTTCGTGTTTGCTTTGTGTTGAGTCTACTTCCGCAGTTGCCTTTAATCAACATTGATATTGTAATCACTTAAAATATGGACATGTTTATCTAATTCACTACAAGTCTCAGTATCTTGCTTTAATCAAGAGCGTTTAAGACTAAGGTAGAGAAGAAGCTAAACAAGACCATAAAATCATTATGATTCTTTCATGATGGTGTATACCTCAAGTGTAGTGTTTTACAGTATCTGGCAGAGCAAGGGATTGTATCTCAGTTGACTACATCTTTTATCCCTCGGAAAGGGATGGTGTAGGAAGAACGAAATAAATAAAGAGTATTTAAGGTTAATAAGCTATGCCAACTTGGCCATTTTTCATTTTTGGGGAAGTGCGCTAAAAGGTAGTAGTGTATCTACTTAATCTAATGTCTTCTAAATAATTCCAAATACCCAAGTGGATCTTGACTTTGTCAAAAGCAATGAGGGGTTGTTCAGCTTTTAAGCTGATGAGTGAAGATGATTGGTTAAAAGAAAGTTTTAATCTAATACTTCTTTATGGGCTATCCTAGCTAAACGAAAAAGGTGTTTTTTTTGTGTATCCAAAATACAAGTAAGTTGTATAGGATTAAATCATGAATTCAAATATGAGATTGCTCTTCATTGATTTGGAGAAGACAATTCAAATCCATCAGGAAATACCCCGTGATAGATTGAGCATATCTCAGTAGGTATGGTACCAATTGCACGGTCGCTCGTGCAAGGTGGTAAACCACAAATTAATGCACCAATAATTGACATAATAAAAGGACCATCGTTGTAGTGGGAGGTTTCCCTAACAGGCTTGATAGTACTGGTTTGTGGGAAACAGTCCTCAGACTTATTCTCAGTTGATGAACGACATTGTATTGTCCCCTGAATGCACGAAGGAGCAAGGGAACAAATCTGAAGATCAAATCTGTTGGAGCACAATAGCATTGATCTAGATCCCTACATTCAGAATCCATCGCCATCGCCATCTCCGATCCAGATCTAGAGATCAGAAGTTGGAGCTCATGTATTCCGTAAATCCATCCTCTGCAATTAAATATTAGGAGCATGCATAGGGTTCACCTGGTTTATTCGATCTGCTTTATTTTGATACCCTAAGAACGATCCAAACGAATAAATGACAACTCACGTTGTCTATTGTAGACTCAGTTCTTACAGATGGGTCTCGCGGTCTATCGCAAGCTGGTAGATTCTAGTGTCTACCGACCCACTAGCTTATTCGTCAGGCCTTTGATCCCTTCGGCATTGCAGATTTGGAGTGAGAGCTTTATAGTTCCTCCCGAACTATTTGGCTAGACGTCCGTAAGAATCACTACTGGATATCTGCAGTGACTGCTATGTTCTTTCTTAAGAACACCAATGAAATAACTCTAGCTGTGAAACTACAAGTCTCGTGTTCAATTAAATGACATACGGAAGGTTGGGAGATATCCTAGATGATTGAAATGGTTGATTTTTCACTTGAGCAGAGTTTCAATGTTTTTTCTCGTTTTAATATTTATGACTCGGATTACTTCGTGTGTTTATAGAGAAAGATTAAGTAATTCAAATTGTAGCCGTTTAGAGACATATAAGCATCATCCAATATGATGCATCTAGTTTCTGATGGGAGATGGGCACTTTTTCTGAGGTTGGCACCTACTTTGTCCTTTTCTAACACTGGATGTTGACATTTTGCTTTTGTGTCAGAACGACTCTGCTAGGGTGAGGAATCAGAATTGGTTAGTGCTTCTGTACTCTTTAACGAGTCTCCATTCTTAAAAGCTGATCTTTGGTGATTCCTTTGACTTGTTCTATTTATCTCTTCGTGCGAGTAGGATCGGACTACGTAATCTGGAGGTGATCCAGGTTGTTGTCTTCCGTTAGTTTCTCTGAGTCGTCAGCTCCAAACTGATAACTGGTCTCTCCGAACTCCATACGATACAAACTAGGTCTTTGTATTTCCACCAAGTTTGTTTTGATTAGCTTTATCAATACTGTTACAACTCGATATATCCTAATCTAAGCTAATCTAGAGACACTCCTATCTTTGTGTTTTCTCTACAAACTTTTGACACATAGAAACAACAAATATGTAGGAATTCTTCCTAACATATTAAATCTTCTATTTTGAGTTGTTGGTCCCAAGATTAGAGTATATATAGTGTGCAACAAAAATTTTAAGATCTAGACTTAAACTCACAAACTGGTGGTTCATTTCTGAAAAGTCTTTGTCTGCAAGCAGTGAGTTATTAGTTCAGTTCGAATATACATAGTGTTGAGATTCAAAGACCTTGCAGAAATGTAAAAAAAAAACCAGTAAAGGCAAGAAATTTATCGAGGTTCGGAGACTAAAGTCCCACGTCCTCTCTTCAAACCTTGCTCTGGAAATTCACTAAGCATTAGTTACAGACAAGTCTCGTGATCTATCGCTAACTGATAGATGCTAGTGTCCATCAATCAACTAGCTCACTCGTCCAAGCCTCTGGTCCCTTCGGCTTCGCAAATATGGAGTGTGGGCACACCACGCAGCCTCCTCGTCCAGAGTTGAGAGCTTTATAGTTCCTTCCGAACTATTGAACTATTTGGCTAGACGCCCGTAAGAATCACTGCAGAAGATCTGTAGTGCCTGTTGTGTTTTTTCTAGGAGAGAAAGAAACACCAATGAAATAACTCGAGCTGAGAATCTACGAGTCACTTGTTCAATAAATGACACTCAGAAGGATGTGATATAGCCTAGATGATAGAAACAATTGAGTTTTTTTTACTTGAACAAAGTTTTGGTGTTTTTTCTTCATTTTTATGTTTCATTACTCTGAGTACTCCGTGTATTTAAAGATGAAGTATGAACATTTCAGATTGTAGCCGTTATTGGAGCAATGACCAATCTGATGCATCTATTTCCTGATGGGATCAGGGCACTTTTCTTGAGGTTCGATACCTGCTTGGTCCTTTTTTTTTTGACATAGGATGTCGACATTCTGCTCTTTTGTCAGAATGGCTCGCCAGTCCGAGGAATCTGAACTAGTTAGAGATCCTTCAGTATTTAGTAAATCTCCGTTATTAAAGACTGATCTTGGGTGATTTCTCTGACTTGTTCGCTTTGTCTCTTCGTGCGAGTAAGAATTGACTTTGTAAACTGGAGGTGGTCTACGCTGGTGTCTTTGATGACACTAAAATTGATCGCTCAAATTTAATGTTTATCAAGTAATAAAAATATCAATCCAAGGAACTTAATCGCTTTGCCCTAAGGAATACTATCTAGTTGTGTGGACTCTTATAGCTAGGAATGATTAAAGTCGTTGAGTTTTGTTCTAATTTCCTAAACTTGAATTCAAACTAACTAAAAACGCATTAAAATCAAACAACATACTCATCATTTAATTAAAGACAATTTCAAGCAATTCTACAATTTCTTAATCAACTTGGTAGAACAAGACTAAAAAAATATTGAAGAGAGAAATATAATGGATGTTGAAAAGAATGCCGATGTGCTCTAATTAGGTTGAACTAGCTGCAAACTTAATTTAATCCCTATATGGACGGACTATTACCCTAAACTAGCCAATCCCCTATCACGGCGAATTGACCGTAGATGATGCTAAAAACCTCAAACAACTACGTTATCGGTTTCTAACTCACTCCCTATGGCTCGTAAATTATTATCCTATGCCCTTCCTCTGCATAGGGATTGGATCGAGGAACACAAGAATACATGCTATTCACGACGATTCTATCCGCGTGTTGGCTGCAATATTCACGTCAATTATCACCTATGTTGGCTATTACCTACACCTAGGTGAATATGAATGAGCTCTAGCATGATTCAATCACATATAGGGAGGTAAACAAGCACGATTCAACCTAATTGTCACACATCTTTATTCAATTCAACATCCACAAGAAATTTAGAACGACATACCTATCATGTTGATCAATACAATATTCAATTGAAAGCAACTCATTACAAATGATAGGTCTAGATAGATTTCTTCCCCTAGTGAGTATTTTGGTCTGGATCCACCCTTTGAAGCTTCAATTCTTCACCAAGGAATGTTGATTGAGCTCCAAGTCACCTTGGTTGAGGTTTGGGAGAAGATGGTAGTAGGAATCGAAGAGAGAATCTAAGTGTGTTTTGTGTAAATTTGACAAAAGTCAAGTTTTTTTTCCAAAAATGTGAGTTTCCCCCTTTTTATAATAAGTTGGCAGAGCCCCGGATTGCCCGGGATGAGATCGGATCGCCCGGGATGGCTTGAAACTGGAAAATTGTCGTACAGCACATTCTGGATCGCTCGAGATGGACCAGGATCAACCAGAATATTCCTCTGAACAGCACAGTTCGACCGGAATCTGCAGGATCGACTGGAATATGCCTCTGAACAGCACCAATCGACTGGAATCTGCAAGATCGACCATAATATGCCTCTGAATAGCCTAGATCGACCGGTCTCTGCATGATCAACCGAAATTTGCCTCTGAAATCCATCCTACTGCTTTCACTGCCATCTCGGTCGATCTAAAATGCCTTTGACTCTCGAATCGGGCAATTTTACTCCTAAACCAAGCCAGAAATGGTGAATAATGCTCAAAACCTAACCTACACCATCCGAAACACACAAAACACGAAAACACAACAAAAAGAAAACAAAAACATGCATGCACAAACATCAAAATAAAATGAACGCAAACATGCATGCACAAACATCGAAATAAAGGTCATTTTACGCATATATCAGTCTACCATCAGTTTCTCTGAGTCGTCAAGTCCAAACTAGTAGTCAATCTCTCCTTACTTCGCATGATACAAACTAGAACTTTGTATTTCTACCCAGTTTGTGATTTGATTAGCTTCATCAGTTCCGCTACAACTCAATATATCCTAAGAGGACTTTACACGTTTTCATGAACTAAGCTAATATAGAAACACTCCTAACTAGGTGGTTTTTATATAAAATTATGACACATCAAAACAATTATTAGGTAGGAATGCTTCCTAATAATTTCCCATTTACCTGTCAGCTTGCCTCATCCTCGCCTCCACTAGTCACACCACAAGTTTGTGGCAGTGCTCCAGCTGCACTGATCTATCCATCAATCCTTATCTGTAGCTTGTCACCATAAGCGAGTCACTCCACTCGTACTATGATGACGACAGTCTTCCTTCCTCAGGGACGACTAGCATAGGAATAGTACAAGTTCTTTTAAAAAAAAAAAACCATCTCAAACTTCTTATGTTCTTCATCTAGCTCCCTGTAGGAATATGTGCTGGACCAGGAGCATGAAAGATATATGCAACATCCATCACCTTGCTCCTGACAGCTTCTCCTCTTCATATCCTTAACTCCTCAATCTGCTTTACTTCCTATTTGTCGGAATCCAGGACTAAGGTGGAAAAGGGTGAAGAGAAAAGTGTGATTAGACCTTGAGAATCCACCCAAAGATGGAATGGATAACATGTGACGAAGGAGAAATCTTCCTTAGACCCACCTACTATCAATCATATATTTTATAACGAAACATCTATGGTCTGACGCTATGAATAACCGTCTTCCTTTCGGCTCTGAGGTAAAAATTCTTGCTGAAAGTAGAGAGCCGAGCAATAGGAAAATCATCTCAGATAGAGTCTTTATGAGAATGGTGAGTTTCCCTTCCAATTGGCATCTTGGTTGATCTTCGGTTGAATGATGGAAGATGCTATTTGGGAGTTGGAGTAATTTAGAGAGGGGGAGGAATTTAGGACATCATATGAGAAGAAATCTGCAGTTGGTAAGTGAATTTGGGATACCTTCGAGGCTTTTCAGAGATCCCATTATATGAAAGTGATTTATTTTTCTTTGATGGTTCGGTCCTCATGAAGTTGAAACATCTCGAATATTTATGGGATTTAATCTCCATTTCACATCCATGATGCTTGCTTCTGAATTCTTTTGACGCGTCTGCTTCTTATTCCTCCGTTTTTTGTATCGTGGTAATGTCATATTGATGTTGCGTGTTGACATTTCATATATTCTGTCTTGTTTAAGTTTGCTGCTCGACAAACTGATCTCCTCTTTGTGATTGCTAATGTGGCAGAAGCTGAAAAGATTACTTTAACTCTTGTGTGTACCTAGTTTTAGTCCTCCTCTAGAATATCAAAGCTGAGAGCTTGGACTTTGTATTATTCTTCTCAAAATCGAGAGCTGAGACTCATTTTAATTCTTCTAAAAATCGAGAGCTTGGACTCAATTTTGCTTAGCTTGTTCAGAATACCAAGAATGAGAGCTTGGACTCATTCCTCTTCATATGATATTTTTTCTAACTCTAGAAGATCGAGTTTGTTGCATAGCTATCTAAATCTCTCTTCGGGAAGGGGCTTCATGAAGATATTTGCGAGTTGATCTTAAGTTCAGATATACTCTACTGAAACGTCCTTCTTTTCCACATAATCCCAAATAAATTAATGTCAGATGTCGACATGCTTTGTTCTGGAATGATGAACTGGATACTTTGTAATGCACATGGCACTATTGTTATCACAATAGATTGGCACACAACCAGAACTGACATCATAATCTTTTTAGTTGCTTCTTGATCCATAGTATTTGAGCACAACTGATGGTGGCAGCTACATATTCTGCTTCTATGGTTGAAGTTGCAACTGAGTGTTGTTTTTGCTGAACCAACTTATGATATATTTCCTAGGAACTGAAAAGTACCATCGATTCTTTTTCGATCAATTCGGAATCCTCCGAAATCTGAGTATTCAATTAGGTTTAGCTTGTCACATCTAAGATACCAGATTCCCAGTGACTCATTACACTTCAGGTATCTGACGATCCTTTTGGCAGCCTCCATGTGCGATTTCTTCGGATTTCCTTGAAGTCTTGTGCATACTCCAATGGCGTAAGAGATATCTGGTCTGCTGGCTGTCAAATAGAGCAAGGATCCTATGAAGCCTCTGAAACTGGTAGAATCAAATGGTTCTCTTTCTTCATCTGGAGTTATCCACACGCTTGTGCTCATCGAAATTTTGAGCGTCTTTGTCTTATCTGGACAAAACTTGTTGATGAGATCCTTTGCATACTTCCATTAATATATGAATATACCCTCTGAGGACTAATGAACTTGAAGTCCTCCGAAGTATGTCGTATGTCCCATCATGTTTATCTAGAAGTTGTTTTGCATGAGCTAGGCAAACTTCTCGCAAAGAGATGAGTTCCTGGATCCGAAGATGATATCATCAACATAGATCCGATCAAAGAATATAGCTTTAGCATCTTTAATAAAGACGAGAGTCCTGTCAATCTTCAATTTCGTGAAGACATTCTCCAGCAAGAACTGAGATAAGGTCACATACCAAGCTCGTGGATCTTGCTTTAACCCATAAAAGGGCTTTCCTCAGTTTGTAGAACTTGGTACCTTGTTCGACATTAGGAGGTTGTTTAATGTATATTTCCTCCTTGAGGTCTCTGTTGAGAAAGACACTTTTCACATCCATCTGAAAGATAATGAAGTTATGATATGTTGCATAGGCTAAGAAGAGTTTGATTTCTTCCAGCGTGGCTACTGGTGCGAAGGTCTCATCATAATCAATTCCTTCGCATTGCACATATCCCTTAGCAACAAGTCTTGACTTGTTTCTGACTATGTTGTTGGCTTCATCCCGCTTGTTCTTGAAAATCTAATTAGTACATATCATTAGATGATGTGTAGGTTTACAAGTTCCAGTCATTGTTGCGGTGAACTCTGACAACTCTTCCTGCATAGTGTTGATCCAGTCTAATGATTGCAGCGCTTCTCTAATCTTCATCGGCTCCAATTAGGAAATATAGCAAGTAAGTAGAGCACTTCCTTTCCTTGTTCAGACTAGATTTTCAATAACATCTAGTACAACATTTTTTGGATTATATCTCAATTATTTTGGTATGTAAAGCTCACTGACTTCGATTGGTTGTAATAACAGCTCTTGACTAGATATTGCAGCGACTGACACGTCTGTGAGATGGGAGTCTTTGTGCACGATCCATCTCTTTTTTAAACTGAATCTTGATTTGGAACTGACCTCTCTGTAGGTTGCTGATAAGCTCGTTATTTCACTCACTTATCTATATTATTTTTATACTATTTTATGTAGAATTATTGAGTTTATATATATATTTTATGCATGATGTCAATATTAGGTGGTTTTAGGTGTGTTTTGATGTTTATGCAGGTTTTTAGGCCTTAACCTACGAGAAAACCGTTCCGGAAGCAGTGACGTGTAAGAGTAGCAAGGAAGATTTCTTTCACAAGAGCAATTCGAGCTATTGGTGCATGGAAATGTATGATGCTTTGAGTTAGCTCTCCAACGCAACTGGAATCGGGTCAATCGGAGTTCGGGAGAGGAAGTTATGGCCAAAACCGTGAGACCGCGCAGACGAGGCACAGTGCTCGACGAAGGAAAAGGCAGATCGACGGAAGCAAAGGCCGCATCGATCGCTGCCAATGCTCGTCGATCGATGAAGATTTCCAGGCCCAGCGATCGACGCTAGAATGCCACGGTCGACGCGCATGCGGGAAACCTAATCCGGATCTGATTTGGAGATTAATGCATATCTAGCCCTAGATTTGATACTATACACCTCCACCTCTATATATAACTTTGTAAATTCGATTTTTCAAAACCCCCGAAGTATGCTTTATTCTAGATTTCAGATTTTGAGAGATTCCAAGAGTTTTTAGAGTTTTATGTTTGAAGACAAGTTTTTACGGGATGATTTCCGGATTCCAGTTTTTATGCAATTCAGGTTCTATTTTTCTATGATGAATATTACCGTGAATATGTGTAACTAAATCTTTTCTCAGATTCTAGGGTTTCGAACTATCAATGTATGCATGTTGTGATTAATTGAATTATTTTCCCCTTCCCTTC
>JAPKLW010000064.1:101208-167388 GCA_026898455.1 Plectranthus barbatus | reverse complement strand
ATTTCCGCTGCGTAACGTTATACACTCTGATAAACCGGGACCAACAATGAGCTTTACTTCATCCTTGGTCCTGAGAAGCTTCACTCATGTGTATCTTGAGTAATCGTCTATGATTACCAAAGAGTATTTTTTCCTCCAATTGTTGATGGACTCATTGGTTCGAAGAGGACCATGTGCAGTAACTCCAGTATCCGCTCTGTGTTTGATTTTTTCTTGAATGGGACATTGGTATGCTTCCCTAGTTAGCATGCTCTGTAGATGCCTTCCTTTTTGAAGATTCCCTTTATCAGACTTAGTACTAGCTTGTGCTTAACCAAATGATTGATCGTTTTTGAATTTAAATGGTTCAGCCTTTTGTGCCACAACCAGTTTGTGTCACTTGAGTTTGTTGCCACAAAGCTGGAGCTTGTCTGTCCACTCAGTCAGTCCACCATGTAGAGTCCTACTTTCCTTATGCCTCTAACCTTTAATTCTCGTGTAGTCGCATCTCAAATTTTACATTCAAACTCGGCAAAGGAAACAACATAACCATTTTCACTAAGTTGGTTGATGCTTAGTAGATTATGTTTCAGATTGGTGACAGGGGAAACGTTGTTGACGATTATTCCGTTCTGTTCAACGCATCCATTTCCAATTAATATACCTTTATAGTTTTCACCCAACATGACCGTTGGTCCTTTGACCATTATGAGATCTTTAAGGAGATTTCTTTCTCCGGTCATGAGTGGAGAGCATCCACTATCCAATATCAACACACTCTTATGCTCTCGAAGCTAGTTTGTGGACACATGTTCCTGCAAAATATAAATTATATTTTAGATCCCCGATTAGTTATGGGTCCTGCATGATTAGTACATTGGATCCACACTTTCGGAATCCAAACTTGAGTTACTCTCACGACAGGTAGCTTTCAATCATTTTTCCTGTCACAATTGTGAGAGTGTGTGCAGTACTTGGTATATTTGTTTGAGAAATTGTGAGAGTGTGTGCAATACTTGGTATATTCCTCCTCTCATTTGTGAAATGAGATTTGGGTCTCTAGTTATGAGAGTAACTAGGTTGGTTGTTTGACTTTTTCCAGTCAGAAGTTGGATTTTTTGTCAATCTGGTTGTTGAAATTGGCTTCCTTGTAGTAGGAACACACTGCTTCACCAGTTTCTTGGGTTGAACTGGCATTTTCTCAGTTTGTGATTGGGTTAGTTTGGGAGTATACCGTTTTACCATTTTTTCTATAGAACCAGTCTCTTTGTCACTACCTGAATACCCAGTTTGGGTTGTTAGTAGCATTGTGCCTTTCCAGTGAGAACTAAGAAATTTCTGGCTACGCCTTTGCCTTTCAATCTAAACTAATCACATGTATTTCTTTTATAATTCAAATTTTCTTCTTTCAGTGTCAGTTTGTGAAGAAGATGCAAAATTTCTCAAATCATCTTCATTAAATCCTAGACCCGTTTTATCTTTGGGGTCTCTTTGAATATAGATATCTTCATCAAGTTCTCTTGAGCTTTTTGCAAAGGAACATTTACAAGGCGCCTGCTCAAGGTTTATCTTTTTTCAAGAAATCACACTCCGTTTTAAGAATTTTAAAAATGTTTAGAAGATTGGAATGCTCTTCCTTTAGTATGGCTTGTACCTCGCTGATAGACTGAGGTTTTTCAATCTCATTAGTCAAAACTAAAATTTGTACTCTCAGCGAGGAGTTTTCACCGACCAAAGCATTTTTAAGTTCATAAAATTCTTACAATTCTCTAAATGAAGATCGAGGAAACATCTTCTGAATCGTAGCAATGTGATTTAGAATCCTCTAAGATGCATGCAGAAAGCATTGAAATTGGTAAAGAGTTGGTTACCTCGTCACCAGTTGCGGTTAAGGCCATTTCTGCTTATGCATCATTGTCATTTCCTTCCTCGATGGCGACTAAGAATACCAACAGTGCTTCTTCATCTGACACTTTGTCTGAAGTAGTGTATCAATTGTTATTGTCAAGTATATAAGACACCTTTGTTCTTGACAGCGTCGCCTTTGGAACGACCCTTGAAGCACTTGGCTCAAAGATTTTCTTGAGCCATTATCTCTCCTCTTTTTCCACACGTGGACACTCAAACTTGAGGTTATCTGGAGAGCTGCATTGAAAGCAAGATCGAGGTGATCTCTTCAAGAATCTCTTGTCCTCTATTTAAGGAGCATTCGTCTTGGCCTTTGGGTTTTGCAGGATCTTAGCCAGCTTCTTCATCTGCTCTTCAAGCTCTTCTGCAAAGCTCTTTCCTTTCCTCTGTATGAGGTTGAAGTGGAGGGTGTCTCATTCACGAGGCTTGACTGACCGGCTGGTCTGTTAGATTGAAATGGCTTCCTTGGCCTCCACTTGGTGTCCGTCCTTCTTCACGAAGTATGCAACGTCTTCGTTATGGTGGGTTGATGTACTAGCCACTCGAACGACTTTATTGTTGTTCACCATTTGGATGTCCCACTCGTAAACTTGGAGTTGAGCAAGCATATCCTTTGTAGAGATCTAGGAAAGATCTTTCTCCTTCAAAACGGTGTTCTTCACGAACCAGTCCTCCTTAGGAGTTTTGGGAAAACTTTTCGTTTTGAGATCCACTGTTGAATATACTTTGTCCAGTGCCTTGAGCTCGCTTACGATAGTGTTGAATCTTGCCTCCATGTATTTTACATTTTCCCTAGGAAGTATCTTGAAAGATTCATATTTGTCGATGCAGACCTAAAGCTTGTACAACTTCATTTGCTCTGTCTCTTGTCACAAGCCTCCAAGGTAGTCCTAGACTTTTCAACGTTGTCGAACTTCATAAATTTACCGACAAGTGCCTCTGGTAGAGCTAAAAAAATCAACTCAAGAGCTATGGAGTCCAGTTGGATGCGTCATTTGCCCTTCGCTGACCATTCGCCGTAAGGCTTCTTGATCATCTTCGGGCTATCCTCACCTCTAATCCGGGTGTTGACCTCTGTGATCATTATTGGCCCATGCTCGATGACATCAACCATCTCTGGATGTATGCTTTTGAGTTGAATGGTGTACCACTTCTTCTAGATGACAAACTTCTCCGCTGAATATTGTGGAAGCACTGCGATATTCATCATCAAAGTTTAACCTGATCTCTAGACAACAAAAAGAGTGCAAGGAAATGGATCTGGTCCTTGTGAATCTAAACAGTTTCGTCTGTAAAGACCGACCTGCTCTGATACCACTTGGTCCCGAGATCAGAGTATATATAGTGTGCAGCGGAAATTATAAAATCTAGACTTGCACTCACAAACTTGATGATCTTGATGAGTTTGTGTTTCAGAAAACACGTTTTCTGCGAGCAGTGAGTTTTTAGTTCAGTTCGAATGCACTACAACACTAAAATGTGTTGATTTTTAAAAACCTTGCAGAAATATTAAAAAAAATATATTGGCAAGGAAATTATAGATGTTCATAGCCTAAAGTCCTACGTTCTCTCTTAACCTTGGTATGAAAATTCGCTAAGCTTCAGTTACTAATGGGTCTCGCGATCTATCGCTAGCAGGTAGATGCCAGTGTCTACCAGTCAGCTCACTCGTCCAGGCCTCTAGTCTCTTCGCCTTCACATATTTGGAGTGTGGGCACACCGCGCAACCTCCTCCTCCAGAGTTGAGAGCTTTATATTTGTTCCTGAACTATCAAACTATTTGGCCAGAAGCCTGTATAAATAACTGTTGATGACTATTCTGTTCTTTCTTGGAGAGGAAAAACACCAATGAAATAACTTGAGCTGAGAAGCTATGAGTCTCGTGTTCAATAAATGACACACATAAGGCTATTAGATAGCCAAGATGATAGAAATGGTCAAATTTTTACTTGACTAGAGTTTCAGTGCTTTTTTTCATTTCTATGTTTGATTACTTTGAGTATTTCTTGTATTTATAGATGAAGTATGAGCAATTCAAATTTCAACCGTTTAGATACGTTGGTGTGATTTCTAATTTGATGCTTCTCTTTTCTGATGGGAGCAGTGTGCTTTTCTTGAGGTTAGGCACCTGCTTCATCCTTTTCTGACACAAGATGTTGACATTCTGCTTTTGTGTCAGAATGACTCTGCCAGTCCGAGGAATCTTAACTGATTAGTACACCTTCAGTCTTTAATGAGTCTCCGTTCTTAAAGATTGATCTTCGGTGATTCTTCAGACTTGTTCTCTTTGTCTCTTCGTGTGAGTAGGAACCGACTTTGTAAGCTGTAGGTGATCCAAGATGGTGTCTTCCGTCAGTTTCTCTGAGTCGTTTGCTCCAAACTTGTAGCTGGTCTCTCTTTATTTTGCATGATACAAAATGGGACTTTGTATTTTTGCGCAGTTTGTCTTGATTAGCTTCTTCAATTCTGTTACAACTTGATATATCCTAACAAGACTTTACAAGTTTTCACGAACTTCGCTAATCTAGAGACACTCCTAACTTAGTGGTTTCTATACAAACTTTTGACACATAAAAACAACAATTAGGTAGGAATACTTCCTAACGGAAGTTCAAGTGATGACAAGTTTGAGATTTTACGAGAACAGTTGGGTGTGAGACGTTGTGTTGATGGAACACTTCGAATTGATAGGTACTGAGGGCTTAATTCACAAGCTCCAATTTGTATCTTGTCTGTTAAGAGAATGTTTAATCTGTATTCGATCCATTAAATTTAAATCCAAACTCATGCGATAAAGACAAATTAAATTATGTAACAATCAATATTTTATTTGTTAGCATGATAATGATCCGATTAGAATCTGATCCAAAAATAATATATGAACTCAATAAATATCTAAAAATAAGAAAAAATAATAATAATTCAACAAGAATTTAATACTACTAACATGATAAAAATAATAAATATGATAATTATACTTGTGTTGGTCCCTAGATCAGAGTATGTATAGTGTGCAACAGAAAATTTAAGATCAAAACTTGCACTCACAAACTGGTGGTTCTTGACCAATTTGTGTTTCAGAAAACACTTTGTTAGCGAGCGGTGAGATTATTGTTCAGTTCAAGTATACTTCAACACTAAAGTGTGCTGAGTTTTAAAAACTTTGAAGAAATATAAGAAATCATTAAAACACAAGGAATTTATAGAGGTTCGGACCCTAAAATCCTACAACCTCTCTTCAGACCATAGTCTAGAAATGTACTAAGCTTCTTTACAGACGAGTTTTACAATCTATCGCTAACTAGTAAATGTCAGTGTCTACTAATCCACTAGCTCACCCTCACATGTCTTAGTTCCCTTCGACTTCGTAGATTTGGAGTGTGGGCACACCACACAGCCTCTTCCCTGGAGTTGAGAGCTTTATAGTTCCTCCCAAACTATCAACTGATCTGCTAGACACCCGCAAGAATCACCGCTGGAGATCTGGAGTGACTGTTGAGAAACAATACTAATAGAATAACTCGAGCTGAGAAGATGCAAGTCTCGTGTTCAATGAATGATACACAAAAGGCTTAGATATAGTGTTACTGATAGTGGTCGAGTTTTTATTTGAGTAGAGTTTTGGTGTTTTTTCTTCATTTATATATGAATTTTTATGATTACCTCATGTATTTATAGACGAAATGTTAGTAATTCAAATTGTAGAGACATTCGAGCATCATCCAATCTGATGCATTTCTTTTCTAACGAGAGCATGACACTTTTCCTGAGGTTCGGCACCTGCTACGTCCTTTTCTGACACAGGATATCAACAATTTTCTTTTGTGTCTGAACGACTTTGCAAGTCCAAGTATCTTAATTAGTTCGTTCTTTATCATTCTTTAATAAATGTCCAAACTTAAAGACTGCTCTTTTGCGAGTAGGAACTGACATTGTAAACTTGAGCTGATCCAGACTGGTTTCATCTATCAGTTTCTCTAAGCCATCAGCACCAAACTGGTAGCGGGTCTCTCTAGACTCCACATGATCTAATCTGGGGATTTGTACTTTCACCCAGTTTCTCCAGATCAGCTTCGTCAATTTTGAGTTTATAATGAAGCTGAACACTTTGTTTAACCAGCCTGTCCTAAAAATCTTCCCATTTAATTGGAGAGATATTTCTTGATTAAGCTCAAGGGCGAAAACCTGATTTTTTTCAGGAATGGATAAATCATCAAAGATCTATTGTTATATCAAAAAATGGTTAATTTTCACCAGACACCATTATTTCATCATTCATACAAAAAAGAAACAATAGTAATGGAAGGGTGGTCAATAATCATAGAGTCTCCACTTCACTCCTCGGTTAAGGCATCCACCGTCTGAGCCAATTCAAGTAAGTGATCAAAATCCATTTCCCTTCTCTTTTTCTCAGCCTCTTCTCCTTGTTTTCTTTCTTCTTACTCCTTTCTGCGTTCCTCCTGTCCCTTTTTGACAACACTAATCAGAGAAGCTACGGTGGAGGAGAGTTGAGAGGTTTCTACTCTATTCTCGTTAGTTGCTGTTTGAGTCTTGTTCAATTCTACACTACGGTAGTGCAAGATTCATGATGTTGATCTCTGAATTCTTGTCTGATGCTGTGTATTGTGGAGTTGATGTAGTTGCCCGTACTGTCGGCCAGTGAATGAGCAAAAGAGAGGTCGAGAGAGCTGGTAGAGGGTTTTCCATGAATGAACTGAGAAGATTAGCCTATTAACGTAAATCCTAAGGTGTCTACGGTAGGACCACCTACATTAGATGTCCCAACATTTTGTGTGTTTATGTTTGTGGTTTCTTTTTCTTGTTGGACTTGGACTTTTTCATTCTCTCCTTCTAACAAAATTTGATCTCGATCTACTCTTTGTTCTTCTTCTATCAAGGTAAGAGCTTTAATCGTCCTCTCTCTATCCTCAAGATCAATTTGAGCTGGAGCTGCTCTTTGCTCCTCTTTATACATTAGTTCCCATTGAAATTTTGCCTCAGCAATTGTTTGTTAAGCGAGGTGAAGTGAGGATTATATCATTTTGTGTGTGAAGATTTGCCTCACTCTTCTGATTTCAGCTCTCCTATTGACTAGTGCGCAATCTTCATCTTATTCTTCATCTTCAACATATAGGATAACTCAAATTGGTGGAGGGGAAGGTGCAGGTGTTGTTGTCTGCTTTAGCTAATTTGGAGTAGAATACTCCAGTATGGATTTAGTAGTTGGTACACCATTTTTCCCTGTTCTAGCTTTGTAATCTTTGATCTTGAAAATCTGTGATCGAACCTGTTCCTCAAAAAGCTGCAGACTCTATTTTTGATCTATCCATGAATCTGCCCAAACTTCTTCCAATCTCCAGAAGGTGTGACCTAGTCTAGCCTTCATGATTCCTGAGTCCTCCTGCTTCAGTTCTTTGGAGAAGATGTCATATCTCCTCCAACGCTTGAACTCACTCCTCCACACCACTATCTCCTCAGCATCCTCTTTCAAGATGTTAGTATATATACCTTCGATCTCAGTATTGATTAGTTCCTCTACACATTAGGAGATGACTTCGGTCTAAGGAATTAAGTCCTTGTTGGCAAACTCAAGCTTAGGAACTGGTGGGCACCACTGCTTATGTCTTTCAGCAGAAAATTCAACAAATTTTAATCCATCCGTAGGGATCTTGTAATCTAGGATTTGACATAGCGTCCAAGATTTGGCTTTTCCCTTTTGTCCCATGGGTGAATCCTTCAGATTCCTTGTAGGTCCTTCTCAAAATCTTCTTTTTCCTCACCATCATTTTCATCAACATTTTCATCGTAAGATGGGAAAGAGGTGTTCAAAGATGAATTAAGTTTACCAGAGTGAACATGTCCCTTCATGGATGATGAACTTAGTGTTACCTAGTCATGAATGATTGTTGGATCAACAGTAGCTTGTCAGGAGACATTTGTAATTGTAGGAACGGATTTTCCGGATTTGATAATTCCAACGCCCATGCAATTCTTTCCGGAGTCGTTGCCTACTCAATCTCTATCCCCATTGGTGTACTATCCTATTCTAGCCCAACATCTTCTTCTCTGTTCTCCTTAGGCTCTATTATGATTTCCTCCTCTTTTTCAGTATGACCTGGGTTTTTGATATCCATCAGTTTATAAAAAGTGTCATCGACATGATTCCTGAACTTCAGTCGATATGTTTGAGGAAATCCCTTTGCATTCCTTTGGCGGCCGACCTTACAAGTATCTCTGCCATTTTCTTTTATTTGATCATCCATTCTCCTACCTCCGCCTCAACTATAATTCTGGAAAAGTTTTCATCTCTTGCTTGCAGCTCTGAAGCTAATGCTATTTTTGCCTTCTTTTCTTCTCTGGCCCTGATAATTGCGGCATTTGATTTGGCTTTCTTCCTGGCCTTAATTTCTTTCGGGGTGGAATTTCTTCTCCTTTTGGAAGATGATCTTTTAGAGGGTACTTCTGGGTGACTGCTAATGATTGGAACTTGCACATGAATTGTTTTACCTGCAAAGGCATCTGTCCTACCTTTGCTAGTCTCTCCTGCTGATTGGCCATCCCCAACAACTGTTTGCCTTTTCTGTCTCTTGTGAGTGGAGAGATGGAAACGTTTACCTCCTCCTCGCTTCTTGGTGGTTTGCAGACCCAGAATCTCTTGGATTTGTCATTGGGTATCAAATCTCCCTTGGTGATGGGTGATAGATCTTCCATTAACTTGAAGAAGCTCTCATTTTCCTCCTTCCTCTTGATTTCTTCCAATTCCACTCTCTTCTTTTCAGTGATTAGAAAGGCAACTTGAGGAACCATTACACCAAAAAGACTCAAGGGAATTTCGTCATCACTTACTTGTTAAGTAGGATCCACATTTTCCCTCCAAATGAGATATATTGGATTCCTCATCCTTCCCTTGTCCTGTGCTAAATGCTTTTTCAGGATAAAGTTGTTACTGAGTAGCTCCTTTCCCAAGTCAAGCTTGTTGGCCAGTTCTTCAATAATGTGACCCACTTCAGTCTGAAGCACACCACCGACGAAACATGTGTGTTTCCTTCATTATCACATATTTCCTTACATTTTCAACTAATCTTTCATAGAGTAATGTGGCCCAGTTTTCTCTAATTCCATCGTTAATATCCATCATTACTAAGTATTTCTTCACACTTAGTTCTGACAGCAAACCAGCCTCACACTTTAACAGCGAACCACTATGTCACATAGTTTTTCTATGATTCATCCAATTCTGAATTCTTAGAGGATGATTTCCACGAGGATTTGACGTTTTCCTTCTTCCACCTCCACCAATGTGTTTGCAGGGCCTCTTTCATCTTCTCCTCGACTTCAGGCATATATGAGGCAAAATCTGGCCCATCATTTTGCAGACCATACAAGTCGGACAACAGGTTTGGACTAATGGTGACCCTTTTTCCAAAAGGACATGACAAAATTTGACTCGTCCTTGGCCAAGACTGCCCTGGCATAGAACTTGGCTACCGTGTGAGGTCTGAATCTTCTAGGATAAATAAAGAGATACCTAATCAGTCCTTCCTCATCTAGCATGTAAATGGCTTCGTTGTCAAAGTGTGTTTTAGCCAGTTCGTTATTCTGAAAGTCATATTGGAACGTCTAGCAGTCAAGCCATTACAGTCGAGGAACTACAAAGACCGAAGTGGCTACTTAGAGATCATCCTACTGAAGCAATACGGATATCTTACAGATCCTATCCGAACCATACACAACGCCATGTTAGCCTGCTTTACATCTTAAGAGGAGACTACCAAAGTAGTAGACGCACTTAAATCAGCTGATTGGATCAACGCCATTCAGGAAGAACTGTAAGAGTTCACTCGGAATCACGTATGGGAACTCATCGATAGACTGACACATCAATCAGTAATAGGGACCAAATGGGTGTTCAAGAACAATCGCGACATAAATGGACTCGTCGTCCGCACTAAAGCAAGACTCGCTTCCAAAGGATATGCGCAGTGCGAAAGAATAGACTTCGATGTAATGTTTGCTCCAGTAGCTCGGTTGGAAACAATCAGGTTATTTCTAGCATAAGCTACTCACTATGGTATTACTGTCTTTCAGATAGACATCAAGAGCGCATTCCTAAATGGTGAATTAAAGGAGGAAGTCTACGTGGTGCAACCTCCAGGATTTGAATGCGGAAACAAGGTGTACAAATTGAGGAAAACTCCATATGGTCTGAAGCAAGCCCCAAGAGCTTGGTACGAGACATTATCACAGTTTCTGCTGAAAAATGGATTCAGGAAAGGGAAGATCTACACGACACTCTTCTTGAACAAAGCTGCTGAAGATATATTACTCGTCCTAATCTATGTGGATGATATAATATTTTGATCAAGAAATCTAAAGCTATGTGAAAAGTTTGCCACTTATGTAGACTAACTTCCAGATGAGTATGATGGGAAGCATGTCATATTTTCTAGGTCTGCAAGTTCAGCAATCCAATGACGGGATCTTCATTCACCAGAAGAAGTATTCAAAAGATCTCATCAATAAATTTTGCCCAGAAAAGACAAAGACACTGCGGATTCCCATGAGTACAGTCAAATATCAATGGATGAAGAAGGCAAATCAGTGGATCCCACAGCATATAGAGGTATTATTGATTCTCTATTATATCTAACGGCCTGCAGGCCAGACGTTTCATATGTTGTAGGCGTATGTGCCAGATATCAAGCAAACCCAAAGAAGTCGCACATGGAGTACGCAAGAAGAATTGTCAGATATCTGAAAGGAACGGAATTCTTAGGAATTTGGTATCCCAGAGCAGACGATCTCACACACATTGGATATTCAGACTCGAACTTTGGACGATGTCGAATTGATCGAAAAAGTACGAGTGGGACATGCCAATTCCTTGGTCATAAGCTGATAAGCTGGTTCAGCAAAAAAAACACTCCGTAGTAACATCCACAACAGAAGTTGAATATGTGGCTGTTGCAAGTTGTTGTACACAGGTTCTGTGGATCAAACAACAACTTCAAGACTATGAAGTCAGCACCGGTTGCGTTCCTATATACTGCGACATAACAATGCAATGTGCATTACAAATAATCTAGTACCTCATTCTAGGACGAAGCACATTGATATCAGACATCACTTTATTCGAGACCATGTTAAGAAAAAGGATATCTCCGTGGATTATATCAGGACAGAAGATCAGTTAGCAGATATCTTCACCAAACCTCTAGCAGAAGGCAGATTCAAAGAGCTTTGTCTATAGCTCGATCTATTAGAGTTAGACGAGGTTATGGAAGAATGAGTCCCAGCTCTCATTCTGTTCTTGGATTTCCTAAAATTATTGAACTCCCTAAGGTCACTTGGAGTTCTTGGATTTATTGGAATTCAACAATTATATGGATTTCATGAAGATGATGCAGAATAAGAGTGTGTCCAAGCTCACGCTCTTAAGAGAAATACTAAGAGTTCGAGCACGATTGCTCCCAGCTCTTAGCAATCTTGACGGTCAGATATTGAAGAATATTTGTTCCAACAGACTAAATTAGGAGATTGTTGAGTCCCAGCTCTCAGCATATGAAGATGACTGCTGAATCAATAATTGCTGAATCAATTTTGAGAAATTGATCAAATAAGGGAATAAATATCGGGATACTCAACCGACAAATCAAGTAATATCATTATCAATGATGAAGCGATGATTGATATTTGCTATCATTACCGAAGATTTCGTTCAAGGCTCAAGATGATTCAGTTCTAAAAATTGCAGGTCGAATGGCCACGTGGAAAGTCATACCGAAACTATCGGTTCCCAAGGATGATGAAGTGATTGGTTGAACAAATCTCTAGGGCGGGCACGTCTATTTAAGGGGAGGTTAGTTTTCTTAGGAATTATTATCCAAAACCTCTGAAACCTTGAACCGTCCTATGCCTTTCATTCCTTTCGTTTAAACCCTGTTGCTCGAGAAAATTATAAATGTCTTCTACCATCTCACCAAAATACCTTTAGAATGGGTTCGAGAAACGTGACTTGGAAGTCTCAAAATTGAGAGGAATAATCGTAATCTTCACAGAGATCATATCTAAGAAAATTCTCTCAATTCTCAGTTCATCCTAGGCGATGAGCTTTCTGATATTAGAACCGGACGGAGATAGGCAGTCCATTCTGTCAGACCATGATAACTATACCATTGGAATATAAGCTTGTCAGGTGGGTGTGAGGATGGATAATCCTTAGTCACATGAATTGGATAGCTCTTCTGCTCTGTACAAAGTTGTGCACGCAAATGAGTATATCCAATCTCTTCCCATCTCTTCTTTAAGGATTTCAAGCCAAAACCGTGGAGAAGAAGAGGAGATGGAAGAAAGGCTTGCGGATGAAGTAGATGCAACTCAAGAGCATCTACTTGGCATCCGAAGCTATGAAAGCGTGCAGGTGATGCGAATGGTACCTAACAACGGATGCATTCGTATGGCACTAAACGCTGATAAGGGAAAGCTGTAGACTAAAGCACCAGTCTGAGCAGATGATGAGATCTGGTAGACTCGGACTTCTTAAATTCTTGGAAAGTCTACACACGGAGAAGACTGTTGGAGAAGAGATGTCTACAAGTTCAAGAAAGCAGAGGATGAACTTGTGAAGAGACATCTCAGCCAACTAGACATTGCTGCGCAAGTGGGGTGTCTTGCAACAATGAGCTCGGGGAAAAGACCAAGAAGGAGCAGATCTAGCAAAGGCGTTATTTGGAGCAGTCTGAAGATAAATTGATCATTATAAACTTGTAGCATTATACTTTGTGAAGTGTGACTCTTGTAAATAAATTATATTAATAAGATGCTCATTTTGATGACAATACTTTGTTGTCTCAAACAACATAGCTGCCTAAATCAAAATGTTATATCATTACACTCCTTGTGTACTTAGAATCCTATCTACAATTCTTCTGATTTTCCTGGTAAAAGATTAAAAAACATAAAGGAAAATCAGAATATAGGAATTTCCTAAAGGTCTCCCAAACATTAAGTCGGAAGCAAAGTGGTTTATGGTGGATATGAAGAATTTTTCAAACAAACCACTCTTTGCTGAATGCTGAGTCCAAGCTCTTAGCAAATTCCTAACGATTATTGAGTCTGAGCTCTCAGTATAGACTCTTGGAATTGAGATATTGCATTGAGTACATTTTCTTGACTAAGCAAATGCATATTTTTGACAATGAAGCCACTTGCCCATCATTACCATGAGGTCTCTCAATTTTAGCAAGAATTTTATAATAGATGGGTGACATCTTATGGTTTTGCCTATAAGCTGATCATGGATAACCGATATAGAGAATTGAAGCTCAAGTATATGGGATTCTGAAGTGCTGTAGAGATCTAGAAAGATCTTGTAGTATGGGGAAGTGGAGAGAACTGTCAGTTATGACCTTGTGAAAGACCCTGTCTATAGGAGAATGACTAATGGAAGTTTGGTGATAGTAAACGTGATGATCATATGGTCTATATCGTGAATCGGCTCACCCGTAGAGGTGGATGTATCAATTATCAAGCTTAAATTGCTATCATCTTGAACTCCTTATCTGATTCCTTCTATTATTTTAAGAAGATTTCTATTAAGAAAAGGGAGTATACTCTTCACGAGTTACTTAGTGACTTTATAGCATAGCAATTTACTAATCCTGCATGGGAATCTGCATTATGAGCTTTTGAAGCAAGCTCAAAACTTGATTGATTGTGGAGCTAATGAGAAGAAGTCAAGAGGAAGGAAGAAGATAGGTGTCAATTGAAGAAAGAATATATGAGTTGCGAAGGGAAATGTGTTTTGTCTGGGTGTCAAAGAATAAGGTATGTCATTTGTATTTGTAACGGGAACATGTTTAACATCTATTTCTATCCATTAGTGGGTAGTGGATAATAGAGCTACCGATCATGTTTATTACACTATGTAGGGATTCACACCGAGGAGGGTGTTGAAGGATGACGAGGTTACCATCTCGATGGGGGAATGCGGCGCGTGTCAATGCAGCAACAATAAGATATTTCAACTTGTATTTTGATGATTCTCTTTTGACTTTGAGAGAAGTTTTATCGAGATGGATATTTGGTTATTTCTTATAGTGTGTTTCTATCATTAATAATAATGATGTTATTTGTCGTGGAATGCTGATTTACTCTCTCTATGTCTTTAACTATCTTCATAAATCTTCCATGAATGTTGCATGTAATTTATCTGATATCGAGAATCCTAGCGAGAGAAATTTATATTCTTTTGATGAGGATCTTACATATCTCTGGCAATTGAGACTTGGACACATCAGCTTGAAGTGGATTCAACGTCTTGTGGATGATGGTAGTTTTGACTTAGTCCAGCCTGTACGACATCAAGTCCGTGAAACCTGCATCGAGGAAAAGATGTCATCTAAGACTTTTAAGGCTAGTCAAGCTTGAACAGATGATGCGTTGGAATTGATTTATTCTGACTTGTGTGGACCCATGCCCAAGAAGGCTCGTGGTGGTTATGAGTACTTTGTCACCTTCATTGACGATTACTTAAGATATAGTACGTTTACATGTTTCGCTACAAGTCTGAATGCTTTAAGAAATTCAAAGAGTTTAAGGTTGAGGTAGAAAAGAAGGTCGGGAAAACTATCAAATCAGTACAATCAAATCGTGGTGGCGAATACCTTGGAAATGAGTTCCTGCAATTCGTGGAAGATAATGGCATTACATCCCATGGACCGCATCGGGTAGTCCTTAGTAGAACAGTGTGGCTGAAAGAAGTAATATGACTCCTTTAGATATGGTGAGATCAATGATGCGTTATGCAAGCCTACCCATTTTGTTGTGGGGATACGTATAGGAGATAACAACATATATTTTGAACCTGGTACTTTCTAAATCAGTTCCTAAGACACCTAATGAAATCTTTCTTGTATGCAAACCTAGTTTAAGCAAGTTCAGAGTTTGGGGTTGTCTAGCATACGTGCTAACCAAGTAACTTGATAAGTTAGAAAGTCGGTCAAAAGTGATGTTGTTTATAGGGCATCCTTGGCAAATGAAGGTGGTTATTTTTATTGTCCTGAGTATCAAACAATCATTGTTAGCACCAATGCTAGATTCTTGGAGGACAAGTACGAAAAAACCATAAGTCAAGGAGCAATATGATTCTTCAAGAAATTGATGGTAATGATGCAATTCCTAATGAAAAGCTGAAAAGCTACATGCGAGCATGGATATACCTTAGGTAGGTACAGTACCGAGTGCACATTTACTAGTGCAAGGTGCAAAACCACAAGGTACTGCACTGACTGCTGACAAAGTGCCCAAGCATCATCACAGTGGGAGAGTCTTTGGACTTGGACCCAAAAAACGTACATGATGACTCGGATCCACTGACATACACTGAGGAAGTGAGCGACAAAGATGCAGAAAAATGATGCATTGCCATGGATTCAGAAAAGGAATCCATAACGGCTATGGATGTGTACCAGAAATCTATGCTGTCTGAGGAGTCACCAGCCATAGGGTGCAACTGGGCATACAAAAGAAAGAAGGGAGCAGATCGAGAAGTCACTACTTTCAAAGCCAAGCTGGTGTAAAAAGGTTATAGTCAGAAAGGACAATAACTATGGTGAAACCTTTTTGACGGTAGCCATGCTCAAGTTCATTCGGATACTTCTTACCATAGCGACATATATGGACCTCGAGATTTTACAAATGGATGTCAAAACTGCTTGTCTAAATGGTTACCTGGAAGAAGGTTGGGACATCTATATGCAGCAACCCAAGGGTTAAATGTGCAAAGGCAAAGAGCATCTTGTCTGAAAGCTCAAGAGGTCCTTGTATGGACTTAATCAAGCTTCCCGGTCATGTAACTTACGTTTCAACAATGTGATCAAATCCTAGAGATTTTAATAGTTGGTGAACAAGAGTTGCATATACCGACTTTGTGTCAGTGGAATGTGGTTTTCCTTGCACTATATGTAGACAATATTCTCCTATTAGGAAACAATGTGGAGGTATTGTCCTACATTAAAAGGATGGTTGACCGAACATTTTCAAATGAAGGATCTTGGAGAAGCTGGGTACATCTTTGGGATCAAAGTTATACGAGATTGTAAGAGAAGGATGATAAGCTTATTCTAGGCATCCTACATGGATTCTTTAAAAGCTCGGTTCAACATGCATCTCACCAATAAAAGGTTGCTACCTTTCAAACATGGCGTTCATCTTTCTAAAGGACAGTGTCTTGTGACACAAAAGGAGAAAGAAGTGTTGAGTCTTATGTCTTACGCATCTACGATGTGTAGGCTCATTTATGTGATGTTGCTTACTAGACCTGATATTTGATACGTCGTTGGCATGGAAGCAAGATATCAGCCTAACTCGGACAGATGCATTGGAGTGCAGTGAAGTACATCCTCAAGTATTTGAAGAGAACTAGAAATTACTATCAAGATTATCATTAATGATTTGTGCCCTGTAGGTTATACAAATTTGGGTTTCCACGTGGATCAAAATGAGAAGAAATCGACCTCTAGCTATGTCTTCACCTTGGGTGGTAGAGCTGTATCTTGGCGGAGAGCAAAGCAGAAATGCGTTGTGAATTCCACTATGGAGGCAGATATATCACTGCTTTTGAAGCTTCAAAATAAGCGGTATAGCTCCGGAAATATATTTTAGAGTTAGATGTGATTCCTAGTTTGCCTAAGACTATCACAGTCTTCTATGATAATGTTGGTGCAGTAGCAAACTCGAAAGAACCATGAACACACAAGGTGAGTAAATACATAAAGCGAAAGTACCACATCATAGGAGAAATTGTATCGATGGGCGATGTGCAGATTGAGAAGAATGACACAAGAGACAACCTAGTTTATCCATTCACAAAGTGCTTACCACAAAAATCACACAAAGGACATGTTCATGGGCTAGGATTGAGGTGGATGCCTACCATTAATAGTGGTTGATGTAATAGCTAGGCTAGATAGATACACTATCTACTGTAGTTGGCAGATTTAATGCTTTGAGTATAAGTGGGAGATTGTTTGGGTTTGTATACTAAAAGCATTTATTGTAGTGTGTATACATTTGACTTATCTCATATTTGTTAAAAAACATACTTGCGAGAACAATGAAATCCTCTTATTTCATCCATAGGGCGATCATACGGCGTGTAGGCGATCCAGAATATTGTATTGATTGTTTGACCTAGAGAGATATAAAGTATTCTTATCATAGCTGAGACAACGTTGATGATTAGTCTGTTGATGTAGGTTGCTGCATAATCGGAAAGAAGTGATTTGTCTTGATCACATAATATACTAGTACGTGCGATTGCGTATTGATAGGGCCACAGTGAGATAGGTTCTTCTATTTGACTTAAGAAGAAACAAGATCTAGTTACATGGTTGAGTTTGAATTCTAACGAAGGTTCAAAAGTATGCACAAGTTGTATGTCACTTTAACTTGCCATGTTGTAGAGCCTAATTAACATGCTCGTATATTCGCATTTGAGATGGTTGCAACTTGTGTATAACGTTCTGATGACTGGAGTAAGATTACCATATCTTAGTATTAGGATGGACACGTTCCCTGAAAAGCTCAATAAGGTTCGTCGTGCTGAAGTCCTGTATGCATATTAAATTCAAGCACGTAAGATAATGTTTGAGTGGTACTACTCAGGATAATAACATATTAATTAATTATGTGAAGCTCGTCAGAAACTCTATTTAATGAATAAATGTCCAGTAATCTTAAATATGGGGATTCAACGAGTCGATGCAACTTGTTGTAAATAACGTGGTAATAAAGGGGTAGGTAAATATTAATTTTCTGGTGGAATGAATTAATATCAACTAATTTATTATGTCCTGGGTTGTGAACATGAGAATTAATTAATTTATATGCCCTCATTATTATTTGCATCAAGTCCCATGTCTGGCCCAATATAATTTCTTAAGGGAGCCCATTAGGGTTTCAACCATATATATATAAATAGCCCATCTCTCCTCATATTTTATAAGTCACAACAACTGAAACCCTAGAGGGGAGACAGAGAGGGCGGCGCCAACTGCATCAAAAGAAGTAGAAAAGATCATTTATAGAATCTAATGCACATATTTTCAAAAGGGGACTTGTCACAATATCAATATAAGAAGATATTAGAACGTTTAAATCTATTGGAGGAACATGTTTTGTTCTCAAGAGATCACTAGGCAGTTGATCCTACAAAATGATATTTTTTATATTAAAAGGGACTCTAGATTATTATTGATATGAAAGTTGTGAGTCCAACTGAATTGCCTTTCTGACTAAAGTAACTTCCATGCCCAAGCCATAAAATTAGAATAATCCTAGATTTGCTCCAAATGTAACTGCAGAATATGTGAAGTAAACATAAAACTTCTGTAACAAGGATTGAGGTTAGGTGGAAGGAAAGTTTTATTAGCCTTGACTTTAATCGTTTCACTAACCTACTTAGACCTAAATGACTGACTCTCATAAATAATAAGAGAACCCTAATTAGGCCTATGCAACTAAGGTCGCAGCCCATGAACGACCAGGTTCAACAAAACTAATTAATTAATTAATTCAAATTACAAATACCAACTCATTAATAATTCAAATAACAGTTAATAACTTGAAAATGTTACGTAGACCCCGAGTAAAAACATTCCATTACTTTTGATCACTATCAATTACTCCCCTCTCTGAAATAGCCTTGTCCAAGGTTGAAGTGCAGAAGCTTACCGTGAACATCATCCTCATCCAGTCAGATTGCCTCATCCGTCTCCAAATCCTTCCATTTAATTAGCACTTGCTTAACCTGCACCCCTCTTTCTCAACCAGCCTTTGGTCTAACACTTCCCCTGGCTCATAAGCTGAATCCACATCCAAAATACCATGTGGCAACGATGGTGAAGCGAAATCCTCTCTTATCGCCTGCTTCAATAAGGATACATGAATCACTAGATGGATACAAAAGATATCTTACAACCGTATTCAGTATGCCACCTATCGTGACCCAAGCCGGGCCTATGCAATAGATCCACGTGTGATCAATGCACACTAAATGTTTTGGTGATTTAAGATAATTTAGTGAACAACAGAAGCAAATTTAGTTTACAAGGAAAATGTGAATTTGAGTTTTGAATTTTGAGTTCGAATAGCCATAAATATTGAAACATAGGGGAAGCAAATGAAATATCCATCATCAATGTGTGGAGAGAAAAACAACTATTCATGCTTAGATAGGATTAATAATCGAGTTCAAGTAATGACCTCCATGCGGGTCTCACGCCAAGTACGACTTGGAAACAACCAAATCATACATACAACAACAATTGGGAATTATTTATGGAAACATAGCTCCTTCACTCAAATACCGAAAACTAAACAAGTCAAATGATTCCAAATAATAACATGCCATAGGAGTTCGAGATAAAACATGCATTGTTCAAATCATCAAAAGGGTAAATCCATAGAGTGCTTTGAGCTCATGGTTTACAAATCACTAAAATAGAAAAGGATCAAGTAGCATGACAAAATATAAGAATCACAAGCCAAAAGATAGGGGTTCACAAAACATATCAAAGGGGTTACATTTATTTCATTAAAGTTCACAATTGAACCACCTTCTTCCCGCTAGTGCCACAACATAGCCCCCACCACCATCATATTGTACCTGCACGTAGGAAAAACTCGTACATGGGCTAAGTACACGAAGTAACCAGTGGTCACAATGCCCTAAAAATAAATTACATAAATAGTATGATGTAATCACCGTATCACACATGCATAACATAAGGGTTTTGTTGAAATAAACTTATGCATGCTAAGAACATTTTACCTCACATGGACTAGTCCAACTCATTTTTATGGTACCATTCTTAATCAATCATCAATCATATATTCAATGGTTCAATTCCCTTTTCATTTCATTACACATTTTCATCTTCATCACATTTTAATCACATGTGAGGGTTCTAGCTCTCCCCTCCCCCACCCCCTCCACCTTATCCTTCCATTCACAAATCATAACATATGGGTTTTATCTCAACCCTCCACCTTTTTCTTCAATTTAATCTCTACAAGAGGGTGATCGTGTCACATCCTTCTTATCCATCCTCAATGACCATGTCATTGGCA
The DNA here is from genome assembly GCA_026898455.1 of Plectranthus barbatus. NCBI lineage: Eukaryota > Viridiplantae > Streptophyta > Magnoliopsida > Lamiales > Lamiaceae > Plectranthus > Plectranthus barbatus. The sequence goes on along the minus strand of JAPKLW010000064.1, from coordinate 147,369 downwards.
TCATTCAACAATTGTTCGGGAACCAAAATATTAACGGTGATTCATTGACAAAAAAAAACCATTTTCATTTTTGAAAATATTTCACAAAAATAATTTTATAGGATAACGCCAACCTAGCAGCTAATGAGTGCTCAATCACTATTTACCACTAGATGATGCCTCTTTTTCACAATAACCAACACCTAGATTTATAACACTTAATTACTGGGTGTGTTCATTTAAATTCAAACATGCTTTTCACAAACAACAAGCTCACTTAATTATTTAGCATGCTTCAAGTGACTGTTATATGCTTAAACTCAAAGTGTACTTAATCATGCTCATACATTTTCGTACCCCTTGTAGTTTTGCATTTCTTGCATCTTTCGTGCTCTTCATAAAAAAGTACATGCTCCACAATAATACCTCAAGTTATGTATCCACATTCACCATATAGAAAATTCATGTTCTCTTAACCATTTACATACTCATGCAACCAACTCAAATCCTTGTGGCTTTAAATATCTCATTCAAATGACATCAATAATTAAGACTCTATAACATGCCCCAATCCTAATGCAAATAATTATGAAAAGTGTTTTAGAAAACATTCTTTAAATCAGAAACATGTTTATTAACCTTAGGAAAACATTTGGAAGGAATTCTAAAAAGACTCTATGCTTTACACTTAGTAAAATTCCTAGTTATGCCTTTAGGAAAAAATGTTGTTTTCAAAATGATGCAATTTAAAACCGACATGGAATTAAATTATGAAATTCAATATGCAGAAACTAAATTCTTAAATTAACATGTTCCAATTAACGGTTTGTAAGAATCAAATTGGGTTTAAAAGTTATAAGCCGGGGAGATTGAATTTTCTGAGGGTTTTGGCCACGGGTTCATAACAGGGGTACGATTTTGATGAATTTTCGTGGTCAAAATATAAGAGGTACTAACTTGAAATTTTATATAAAATTCTAAAATATGTCTGAAATCTATATAAAATTCTTGGAATTTTCTAAACTTCGCAAATACTTTTTGAAATATGTTAAACAAAACGCAATAAAAAATGACACACTTTTGTATAGGGCACATAATTTTCGAACCACACATTATTTTTCTATGAAACCAAAGGAAAATTTTCACCAACACATCCATTTGATCCGTATGCTACACTCAACATTCAGCTTGTGACACAACTTTTCCAACTGCATGCCCAATATTTCATAGTTCCATAAAAACGTGGTAAATCATGCTGCAACATCATGAATCTTGATTTTCAGGCACCAGTATGCTCAAATATTAATTATATAACATATATCTTGAGCTAGATCATACATTTCAAGATTCAACCAGCAACCGTCAACACAATAACATATATATAGCATCAATCAAGCATATATTGCATATCACTTAGCCAAATGACTTCAAATTTGATACGGAGCTTCTTAATCCTACATGAAAGCTTCTAAACATGCTTAAAGGGTCCTACGGGAAGTAGAAAAGGGTTACTTGAATAGTATATTTTAATATTTGGGGTGGGTTTCTACAAAACTCGAAAATGATTGTTTCTTGCTTCCAACTTGCTCTCTTCTTACACCAAACACCTTATAGCTTCTAGATATTCAAGATTCACTCATTTATCTTCCATTTCATACTGTGGTCAATTTAATTTAGAAACTAGGAGAATGAAGGGCCTTTTTTGGTTTAATATTAAGAGAGTAGTGTGTAGATGAGTTTTATGAAGAAATGGTGTTGATTTGGGTAGATCAAAAGGTAGTTCTTTACACAACTTGGGGCTGAAACTTAGGAGCTTCAATGGAGGTGTTAGGACATTGAAGATGATGGAAATGATTGTTAGAGAGGAAGAGGGGCGGTGGAGAGTGGTCAAAAGGGAGGGTGGAGTGTTTAGTATAATCTTGCATGCATGGTTAAACAATAATGATTATGTCTCCATTCTAGGTTTATTTACCTTAATATCCTCTTATACAAACCCCATTTTGGTAGTTGAAAACTTAACAAATTTTCATGGGCTTAAATATTCTTCTATAGATTTAACTAAATTTGGGCTCCAAGTATTTAAATAAATTTAACTGGTCTACAAAATAATATTGCGCAATAGTTGGAAATTAAATTTTCAAGCTCCTGATATTTATAGGGCCGAAAATTTCTGAGCGAAGGCTAGGAAATTAAAATCTCAAATTCATATTGGAAATGGATCCTTCGTGACACTAGCTAATACGCTATTATTTATTTAAAACATAAGGGCCGAGAATATAGTGATGAAGGTCAAGGAAATAATTTTCGGAATTTGTCTCGTAATTACTTTTGAATAACTATTCCGTCTATTCGTCCCCGAATAAAATATAAGATTGGGCTCTAGGTATATTCTCATTGGATTATTTAATAAAGTAGGGATTGGGCCATAACCCCACATACATATATTGCTATTGGGCTCATTCTATTTTCCTTTATTTTGGCCTCCAAGAATGTGTATTGGTATTTATATAACTCCTTTCTAATGTAATACCAAGGCCAAAATAATCCATCAAGCCCATATATATATACAATAGGGCCAAAAATTAAATAGAAATAGGTCGGGTAGTCTACTCCGTTAATTATCTCGTCGTCGTGCACGATTAAATTAATAATTTATGGTCTCGAATTCAAGTTCTTTTTGTAGCATAATGTCGATGGGGCATTCGGATATTAATAATGTTCATGGGGATTGTTGGAGCCAAGACCTAAACAAACTTGCCTAGGCCCATTAAGAAGGTCCATCGTTCCTCCTTATGGTCCTAGATGAGCTCAACACACTCAACTCAAAAGTACTGTGCAACTCTAATGGAGCTCCGCAGGTGCAGGACCTCAGATCGACCTAAGATAGGAGCAATATGCAACAACTAGAAGAAGTTGGTCAACAACCAATAGGGGTCCATTTGAGCTGCTACTTGAAGGAGGTCTCTATAGGAGATCACCTAAAATAATATTTCCAAAGGTGGTAATTCCAAGCAGGTCGAAATAGCAGGACTTGAAGAGCAGGTATCAAAATAAGGTCACCAAAGAAGAACTCCTAATAGAGGTCGTTGAGTGCACCTCCTCAAGGTGGTCTATGTATAAGGCGTCAAGGTCGCATCTAGCGGATAAGATAGAGAAGTTGCGAGACAGGTGTCATTGTTGCAACATCCACTCTCTTCGCGAAAGCAGCTCCGACTGCCCCTAAAATCATGGGGAACATGGGGGCTAAGATTTAGGACGTTAGGGGTCTTGTATTTGACTCCCCCCTTGATCTATAAATAGGAGGAATCGACATTATTTCACAATGTAATCTCTTTTGCACACGTAAATGCTTATTTGCTTAGCTGAGACTCTACTGTAGTAGTTGCTCTAGTTCACTGCTCCAGCTCTTACTCGCCCAACATCTTCTTGTATTTTGACCTGCTATAGCTCACTATGCGCCTACTTTTCTTCATTAATAAACGACCAATTATCTTCTTTATTTGCTTTCAATAATTTATACGTTCATTTTAGTTTCTTATTTTTATATCATTTCTTGTTATTTCTCCCCGCTTCTTTGGGCTCCGTATCCGTACAAAATCAAACCTCAATAGGGATTAATTCTACTTCGTATTTATTTAGCATAAAAAAGGTCGGAAAATGCTAGGTGTTACATCCCCGACACTACCTTACCTTCGATCTTAACATAACCAAAATAATGTGGTGCCAATTTCGAACCATGTTGCACGAATAATGTGCACTGCCTGTACGGATGGAATTTTGAGAAAAATTGATCGCCCACTGTATACTCCACATTTATACGATGTTTATTTTCTTCCCCAACCATTTGTTGCTGAGCTCTTTCTAGATCAAACCACAGGTGGGCCAAAATCTCATCCCGAGATCTCAGAGATTTTGCCTACACTCACATATCTCCAGATTAGAAACTAGCCAACCATGGGGGAGATCGCCCATAGACCACCTCACATGGTGTCGTACCGGCTGATGTGTAAAATCTTGTATTATAACAATATTTTGCTAAACATAATCACTTGCTCCAGCCATGGATCATTCGGAAGATAAACATCTCAAGTATGATTTCGAACAACGATTTAATTCTTCTGTCTGACTGTTTGAATCATGATAGACCGAAGTCATCTTTAAATTTGTGTTAGAGCAATGGAATAATTCATGCAAAAAAGGTACTAAAAAAGAAAGGCTCTCAATCTAAAACAATAGAAAGTGGAATTCCATGTAAATGTATTATCTCCTTGATGAATATTTCTTCTAGCACTCGCGTAGTAAATGGGTGTCGAAGAGGTAGGAAGTGTCCATTTATGGAGAATTTGTCAATTATCACCACAACACAGTCTATCCCACCGAACGAGGAAGCCCACTAATAAAACAAATGCTGGTATCTTCCCAAATAGATGTCAGAATAGGTAGGGGTGCAACAGCACGACAGGCGATTTGGACTCCACGTTATGTTGCTGAGAGGTATCGTAAGCTACAACGAATTTAGTGACCCGCTTTATCATCCCTGGCCAGTACACATTCACTGCAAGTCTGCAGTAAGTATGATATGCTCTAGCATGGCTACCCACCAGAGTTGTGTGCAATTCGTGTAATAGCTTAGGAATGTTAGATACCTTGAAAGTGTGAGAGAATGAATACAAAAAGTAGGGCTTGATGTGTATATAAAGACTTTAGTATGGGCTAATATACATGGGCCTTAACACCCCCATTCAAACTCAAGGTTGATCTGAAACATTGAGTTTGAGCAAATGAAGTTGTTCTCGAGTTTGAGCTTTGGTGAAGAAGTCTGCAACTTGTTCTTCAGATGGCACATACTGAAGAACTGATTGTTTTCTAATGACAGAGGGATCAAGTAAATGAGGCATCAACACCAATATGTTTTTTAAGTTCATTATTGGCAATTTGTATGGCACCGGTATTATCATAAAAAAGTGGTGTTGGTGTATCACATGAAATACCAAAATTAGCTAACAGCCATCAAAACCATACAATCTCTGAAGTGGTGGTGGCAAGGGCTTGAAGTTCTGCTTCTGTACTAGACTGAGATACAGTTGCTTGCTTCTTGGACTTCCATACAAGAGGAGAAGAACCAAGAAGAATGCAATAGCCAGTGGCATAACGTCGATCTGCCGGATCACTTACCCAAGTTGAGTCCGAGTAAGCATAAAGCTGAGGCGGGCTATCACGTGCATATAACAGGCCTTGAGATGATGTACCACTTAGTATCTTAAAACAAGAAGTAGATGTCCAAAATGAACTGAAGTTGGAGCACTCACAAATTGACTTAAAATATGAACGACATGAGCAATGTCAGGTCTGGTAACAGTAAGATAAACAAGATTGCCTACAATATGATGATATCAGGAAGGATCTTCAAGAAGAATACCATCAGTAGGATGAAGCTGTAAGTGAAGCTCCATCGGTGTTGCACTCTACTTATTATCAGTGATACTGGAGTGAGCAAGAAGGTCAAGGACGTACTTGGATTGACACAAATAGAAACCCTTGTCAGATTGTCTCACTTAAATTCCTAAGAAATAATTTAACGGGCCCAAATCAGACATATGAAATTCTTGACCAAGTTGTTTCGTCACATGAGAAATATGATTCTCATCATCCCCTGTAATCAACATATCATCAACATATAAAAGGAGCAAGGTACGCCCGCGTGGAGAGAGATGAATAAACAGTGCAGGATCATAGTCAATGGGTGAGAAACCAGCAATCCATATAACAAAAACAAAGTGCTCAAACCAAGCTCATGCAGCTTGTTTGAGACCATATAAGACATGACGTAGATGACAAACATGTCCAGGGGGAACCTCAACACCTGGAGGTGGCTGCATATAGACCTCCTCATGCAATTCACCATGAAGAAAAGTATTCTTAACATCTATCTGAGATATATTCCAAGAGCGTGCAACAACAATTGCAATCAGAGTACGAACAGTAGTCATGTGAGCAACTGGAGAAAAGGTTTCGCCATAATCCTGTCCCTGAGTCTGCTGAAAACCTCTAGCAACAAGACGAGCTTTGTACCTCTCAATAGAACCATCAGACTTGGTCTTAATTTTGAATACCCACTTACATGTAATAGGAATGGCATGTGATGCTAACGGGGAAAAATCCCAAGTGCCGGTATGGTTAAGAGCAGCCAACTCCTTAGACTTAGCAAGTTGCCATTCCAGATAACAAACAACTTCCTTATATATGGATGGCTTTGCAATAATAGCACTTACACGAGGAAAGCCCAATCTGTCAGGAGGAGTAATTGTAGTGCGATCTCGAAGATGATATCGTTATCCTGCCTGCAATTTATTAAAAACATGTAACTCATCAAGATTGTTAGATTAAGTAGAAATGGGATCATCAGGACTGGCCGAGGAGGTAGGAATAGGGGGATCAACTAATCGGTCTCGATCTCCAAAATGACAACGGTAGACTTGGGTTATATGAGGTTTGTGCAAATGTGTAGGTGTGATGGCAGGAGCAGGAGTAGGAAGAACAGTAACGGAGGGAGATGGAGAAGATGGCAAGTCGTCGTCAGTGGAAGAGAGAGGTGGAAAACAAAGAAAAGATGTAGACTCGATTGGTGAATATGAGGGCTGAGTAGAAGGATTATAAAAGAATGGGCGATCTTCCACAAATGTCACATCACGAGATATGCGCATGCAACAAAAGGAAGGATCATAACAGCGGTAACCTTTATGTTCAGGACTATAACCCAGAAAAACACACTCCACTGACTAAGTAGTCAGCTTAGTTCGCTCACGGGGTGCAAGTAGAACATAACATGTACATAAAAAAACACGAAGATGATCATGTTTGGGAGGAATACCAAAAAGAACTTCTCCAGGAAATTTATCAGAAAGTGTGGATGAAGGTTGGCTGTTGATAAGATAAATAGAAGTGGAAATAGCTTCTCCCCAAAAATGAGAGGAAACACAAGAAGCAATTAAAAGTGTACAAGCAGTCTCTATGATATGACAATGTTTTCGTTCTGCAATGCCATTTTGGGCATGAGCACCGGGGCATGATAATTAAGCAAGAGTGCCTTCAGAAATAAAAAACTGACGAAATGTATCAGATAAATGTTCACCACTAGAGTTGGAACGAAAAACTCGAATAGGAGTACAAAATTGAGTGTGAACCATGCGGGTGAAAGATTGATAAATGGAACATAGTTGTGAACGACTATTCATAAAATAAATCCATGTATATCGAGAATGATCATCAATGAAAATAACATAGTATTTATGACCACATTTGGTGGCGAAAGGTGCAGGACCCCATACATCTGAATGAACAAGATCAAAAGGTCCAACAGAATGAGAAAAACTAGAAGAATAAGGAAGTTAAATTTTCTTTCCAAGTTTACAACCCTTACAATGAAAACTAGACTCAATAGGTGTATGACCTAAACACCCATTATTTATGAAAGTAGACAGACGTGACCCACACAAGTGACCAAGACGATGAAGCCACATGGCAAAAGAGGTGGTGGATGACAGAACCGCAGAAAAAACACGAGCACTAGAATGAGGAAGATGCAAAGTGTCAAGAACATATAGGTTAGGAGAACCCCTACGGCGATGGCCAGTCCCAATCACAGTCCCGCTGCGATGATCCTGAATAAAACAAGATGAGTCATCAAATCCAACAAAATAATTATGGTCAGTGATCTGACCAACTGAAAGAAGATTCATAGACAACTGAGGTACAAAAGAGACATTAGGAACATTAAAATTTAAAGTACAGAGAAAACCCTGATGAGGGATAGAGCAAGAAGTGCCATCCGTTGTTTGAATAGAAACATCATTAGTAACTGGCTTGCTAGAAACCAAGTGTGACTGATCAGATGTCACATGAAATGAGGCTCCTGAATCAAGAACCCAAGAGGACTGAGAAGCTTGAACGGGAGAGGCGGTAGCACCTGACACAGTGCCTTTAGAAGTGCAAGATGTACCACGACCACGAGCAGCACAATGTGAACGATACACAACTAATTTTTCAGGACGTTGGGAAAAACAGTTATCAGAATTGTGACCCGACATTCCACAATGCTTACATGAATCGAAAATACCACTCTTAGATGAACTAAATTGCTGAGAAGATGACCTCTAAGAAGCCTCCAAAACACTATTAGGTACAAACAAAGGCGTAAAAGTCATAGAGTTAAGTCGAGTCTTATCTGCAATCAAATCAGATAATGCTTGTGTCATGTCGGAGGAGAAGAATTTTGAAGTAGACGTATTCTAATAGACTCATATTATGCTCAAACTTCCATCACAAATCTGTTGGTAAAAAATTTGTTTATGAATTTATGAGCTGGACACCTATCATTTGTGCAGTGGTACCATAGAGAGTAATGGACCCATTAAACGATTGAATGCTGAGTAGTACTCATCGATGGAAAAATCATTTTGTTCGATGACATGAATTTTCTGCATAAGATTATGTTTAAGGGCACCACTATCTTGAACATAACGTTGCTGCAAATAAGTCCACATGTCTTTGGTTGTTCTGAATGAAGAGAGACTCATAATCATCGATTGTTTAACACTGTTAACAATTGCAGCCATCACTTTGCCATCATTGATATTCCAAATTTTAATATCTTCAACATTACTATTACCTTTCTTAATCTCTAGAGGATCATCAGTTAAATGGAATGCTAAGCCGAAACCCCGTAAAGCAGTCTCAATAGAAAATGCCCATTCTCTATAATTCTAACCATCAAGAGTTATGTGGATAACAATAGCATTGATCTGAGACATGATGACAAGGGGCAGAGAATAACAAGATGGGACAATGAGCAGCAGCAGCAGGGACAATGAGCATAAGCAGGGCCGATGAGTAGCAACAGCAGGGACGAAGAGCAGTTACAGGAAGTAGAAGACAGTAGTAGTGAGTAGGGGACAACAAACCCTAGGATGACGATGTAGCAGACTCGAAGAAATGGCGGTGCAGACCCTAGTAGAGCGTTGCGAACCCTAAGATGGCAGAAAACATCGACGCAGTAGCAGGCAGGATGAAACAGCGGTGGTAGCAGAAAACCCTAGGTGGCGGTGGCACGCGCAACAGGCTGGAGGAAATAGAGGCAGCGACAGAAATGTTGGGCGGCGGCGGCTAGAGACGGGGTTGCTGATGGTGCTAGTGATAGGGCCGGTGATAGGGCCGATGACATGGTCAAGGATCTTAGGTGAGTTTTCTAAAATAATATTGAAAAGGATTTAACCCAAACCCTAATTTTGGCTCTATACCATGTTAGATACCTTGAAAGTGTGAGACAATGAATACAACAAGTAGGGCTTAATGTGTATATAAAGACTTTTGTATGGGCCAATATACATGGGCCTTAACAAGGAATCCATCTCGATGCCACAGGTATTACTATAAGTCCGTAATAAAATAGATTAACATGCACCCACAGATAATTTTATGACGTCGTTCGCCCTTCATGCAGTGTAACAATAATTTCTTTCAGCTCAGCGTCTTTCAGTATCTCTATTTTTAAATGAGAGCAGTCAACACATGTAGATAAAGATAGGGGTAATAGCTCCCTATTTTCCTCTCTGCGTAGCAAGGTATATATTGTTGCATTCAACCCGAACTCGTTATACATAATGGTGAATTCATATCCCAACAACTTTACCGCCCTATTTTGTTGTGATTCTGTCATTAGAGCCTGCGATAATAAGTGACATTGAGAGCACTGATTGGTACACACGGTAAAATGATGACTCTATAAATATAGTGTTTAGTGTTGCACGACTAGCACCAATGCCATCAACTTCATCTTATAAGCGAATGTAGATAGTAGATGGACTTTTAATGTTTTGCTAAAATATTCAATGGGTTGATTCCTTTGCATCAGTACAACCACAATTCTTGTACCCAATGCATCACACTCCACCACAAACTCCTAAAAAAAAATCAGGCATAAATAATACCAGAGCTATAGTAGGTTGGAATTTGAGCTCCTGATACGCTAAAATTTCGATTAAAAAATTCAACCAAACCTCTAGCTAATAAAGAATAAAATTTGTCGATCCAAGTTCTTCTTAATTTGCCTAGTTAGATTACCGGTTACTTTTGTGTTGTACTTGTGCTTGTACCCAAGTAACTTCAATCGTTGAGTAAAGTTTTTAATCTAGGCAAAGAAACTAAATCTTAACTAACTAGCAATCACTAGGAAATTAAATGCTTCAATCTCAATTATAAAGGTAACAATTCGCTTAGCTTTTCCACACAAACTCACAAACAATACGATAGAATCTCACAAATTGATAGAATTCACAAATGAAATAAACAGGATATTGGTATGAACTTTGAAATGAACCAATAAAGAATGATAGAATGTTGTAAACAAATTTTAATCCTCCTAGTAATGATGAATCCTCCCAATATTATATAATCCCCTTAGTACCGGCGAATTAGAAGTTGATGAGATAAGACTCTCAAGCTGTTACGATATCAAATCGTATCTTACTACCAAAGGTTCGTAGATTATGGACCTACAAGCTATCCCCGCACAAGGATTGGGTCAAAGCTTGCATGCAAACATACTAATCGCGACTTCTAAGTCCGCGGAATGGCTGCAATTTTGATGCCAATCGATCAAGTAATTGGTTAATGCCTACTCTACTTGACTATGAAAAAGCTCTAGTATGTTGCGATTGACAAGGAGAAGGTAAACAATCATTCAATCAATTCAATAGATTCAAAACATTATTCAACCAATATCCTAGAATTGTTTAGCCACTCATACCTTTGATGAAGCTCAATTCAATTAGAAGAGTAAGAGAATCTATTACAATAGAAGGTAGAAAAAAGTGTTTCCCCCAAATGTTGATCTTCGTGGTTGGATCTTCAATTCACATCTAATTGGATGGATATTGCATTGATTCTCCCTTGATTTGATGTTTGGAGATTTTTGGAAGTGATTTGGAATGAATAATCACCTCTTTTATCCTCAATTATCTTTCAAAAATGCGAAAAGTCCTTCACCAACTCGATTTCCCCCTTTTCATAGTTAGTAACAACACCAAAATTTTGCCCAGGACAAGATCGTTTCAACCGAGATGGCCAAAAACTCCCCAGACAGAGAAATCTCGGTCAAAATTTTGCCACTGTAGAGAGTATTTTGACCGAGACCGAAATGGGTTAGGTCAAAATCTGCCCTATAGAGGCAAAATTTCGACTTGGGTTGATTTTTGTTCTCTATTTCATGCCTTCAGATCTCCACGCTCCATCTGGGTCAAGATCCTCTCAATAAGTGCAAAATTTGGGTCGAAATCACTCCAAAAGTTGGCCTAACTTGTGGATTTATGCTCAAATGCTCAGCTACACAACTCAAAAGCAAACACACTTGAAAACACATCAAATCTAAACAATAACCTATGATACGTGGGTGAAATAAGCATGAATAATCACAATAATCCATCAATAAAGTGGTTATTTCACACACATATCATAATCACCCAAACATGAACTTTGATTGTCCTCAATCAAAACATAGTAAAACAATCTTCCTAATTATTGAAATAGCTCATAGCTCATCATATCAATCTTAGCATGCCTCAATCAAACGAGATTATCACCTAAATTTGTGCAACGGTAATAGAAGAGCGTCAAACCTCTCAAAAATTGGATAGAACAAAGAAATTCACTCCCTTTCGTGTTTAGGGACCATTTACAAAACAACAATATATCATGTTTGATTTCCATAGGCTTGCATCCTATCTCATCACTATACTACAACGAGCTTAATTTTAGAATCAAGAAGGTCTTTTATTTGGTTATAACGTGGTTGAGTAAAGGTTGGTGATTTTGGGCAAAAGTGACTAAACTCCAATGAAATCCTAAAACCCCTAAGCAATTGTTCATCAACAACCAATCCCAAGGTTTATTCCACATAAAATTCCTCTTTCTTTTGTTTTTCATCATGCCATTGCATGTTTCACCGTCTTTTTCCTTTTCACAACTATATCGTTGTTGTTTTTCGGTGGTGCTTATTGTTGGGAATATTGTACCTCTTTAGATCGTATAATTATTTGTATTGGTTTTGGTGCATCAAAGCTAGGTTATCTAGTCTCTAGAAACTTAGACATGTGTTGAAATTGTAAAAGTCCTATATAGGATGATTATGAACGAGTTGAAATAATGTTAGAAAAGATCGCTGAAGTTTGCTAAAGGATTCAGCAAAGTATGAGAAGATTGCTGAATGATTCAGAAATGTACGCAAAGGTTGCTAAGGATGCTTGCAAACAATGAAGTCTCGGAAGGATAGCAAACATATGAAGATTGCTAAAGGCACTCAGCAAACAACATAGTTGCTGAATGCTGAATCCTAGGAAGGTTGCTGAGATTTGCAGACAAATAGAGAACTCAGCAGAGTATTCTGATAACATCTAACAATCATCAGAAGCCGATGAATCAGACGATCTTAAATTTTAAGAGTTTAAGGAATCTCCTGAATCGAAAAGTTGATTTATCTAGAGACAAAAAGGGGATTTCCGGAATTAACTAAGAGATCCCTTCTAACAAATTGGCTAAATAAGGAAAGGGCCATTCAAATGACGAAGAGACCTGAAACGTCTCTGCTCTTTTCAGAAAAGGAAGAAAAAGGATTGGCGGATTGACAAACAGTGTCTAACGGACAAAAGATTCAAACACGTGCGTTTGAATCTTTGTTTATAAGTAGAAGGATTCACAGAGAAACAAAAGTTCGACAATCATGCAAAAATATGCATATACTCTACCGAATTCAAAACCAATAAAGAATCGATCGAGGCTTTGCTAAAGCTACCCGTGTTCATCACGAGACCCTAGAAGCTTGCTTCTGAGGTTACTTTGGAGTTCTTTCTGTCTAAGAAAGAACTTAGCAGTCATCTTCATCTGCAAGATTGACTATTACGGGCAACTGCCGCAAAGTGGAGAAGTTCCAGGAAGAACTATAAAAATCCTAATCCAGCATTCAAGGAGGTTGCGAGGTGCGTTGTCACTCCGTGAAGTGTTGAGAAGAATTATATCAAGGGTGCTTGAAGGTGCGCTATGACCAGACAAAGGATCTGCTTGCAGTTAGAGATCAAGTCCTACCTGTTGTACTCAATCTTACTGAATTCCGGTCAGCAGACTGTAGAGTGGATGTAGAACGTTTTTTCGAACAACTACAACCTTTGTTTTATTATTTGCTTACTGTTTCATTGCTTACTTGTTATTTAAAACCTAGAACCTCAAGTTTTGGTGTATAATATGAAACAAACCTAAGTGCTTCACGAGCTTAAACACACATTTTATAAGAACTTGCTGTGTCGAGACCTCAGCAAGATAAGTGCAAGATCATTAATATTCTGTTGTATTATTAACAATTACTCTGATCGAGGACCAACAAGTGGTATAAGTGTCAGGTTTGTCTTTACAGTCTAGCAACTTCTGACTCACTTAGGACCAGATCCATTTCCTTGCATATTCTTTGTCTTGTGTCAAGCTCAGGTTACATGAAATGGCGCACAATGTGATGTTTTCAAAGTATTATCCAGAAACCTACAACATCTAGAAGAAGAGGCCGTTGATCACACTGAAGAACATACACCCAGAGATGGCGTACGTGATCGAGGAAGGACCTATCAAAATCAATAAGGTGAATACTCGGCTTGGTGATCTAGAAGGACTAGAAATTGTATATAAGCCATACACTGAATGGACCAGCGAAGATCATATATGCTTTCAACTGGATGCTGTATCTCTTGAGTAGATCCTGAATGCTCTACCAGACCCTTCGGTTGTTGAAACACTGGAATATGACACCACCAAATAGGTGTGGGACTTTCTTGGCACCCTATGTCAAGAAACAAATCAAATGAAACGGAACAAGCTTCAAAAGTGCGTGGACAACTACGAATCGTTCCAGATGCTTCCTGGAGAAACCATAAAACAAATGGAAGCTAGGTTTAACTCCATCATCTGTGAGTTAAAAACCTTGGGGAGAGAGTACAATCTTGAAGATATAAACGCAAAAGTACTCTCGAAGATGCCTAAAGATGAATGGTTTGTCAAGGTGACAAAACTCAAAGAGAAGGATCTTTCGAAGATAACAATGAGAGATGTGTTTGTTCAGCTTCAGGCCCATGAATGGGACATCTTGCAGATCAATTAGAATGAAGTTGTGAGGGCCGTAATATCTGCTGAGAACCACACTAAGGACTCAGCATACTTTGTCAAAAGTGATGCTCATAAGTGGAAAACAAAGAAGCCATTCCACACAAACCGTCCAGCTCAATCAAGTCCATCAAGGAACACCACCTCAACATGTGGATCTAAATCAAAGGAGACTGATTGTTCCATCAGCGAGCTGAAGGAACAAATGAAGAAGTTGCGAAAGCTATTGCTGAAGGCCAAAGCTAAGAAGGAGGAAACTCAGCCAGCATAGAATCGCCAAACAAAAATGACGTCGAGATCATGCTTTGAATATAAATCCTCTAATCATCTTAAGTTTGATTGTCCACGCGTAGAAAAGGAAGAAAGGGAGAGATTAAAGAAGATATTTGAAAGGCGTGCCTCAAAAGCGGTTACATAGGCTCTGCTAACCAGAACTAAAATTCCAGACATTCCGACTACGATGATGGTAGTATTCCTTAGAGGAAGATGAGGAAGATGTTCTAATGGTGATTATGGCAAAAATAAATAAATGATGATGATGCTGAAGAAGAAGAAGAGGCAGAATCAGCCATAGCAGTCACCAATGATAAGGTAGCAAACTCTATTATATCTGCTATGTCTAGTTCAGTAAACATGCATGACACTACTGAGTGATATTGCTCTGACTCAGGAGATGTGACCATGGATCATCTATTAAAAGATTTTTAAAAAATTCATGCTTTAAAAGTTGCTTAAGCAAATGAAAACTCCTCGCTGAAATCTCAGCTTTCTATTTTGACTAGTAAGATTGAAAAATCTAGGTCAGCAAGCGATGAACTTTTGAAACTTAAAACTGAATTTTCGATAATTACTGAAAATTTTAAAAATTTAGAAAAGGAGAATGAAGTTTTATGGAACAAAAACTCCGTGCAAATACCTTGCCAGTGTAAATTTTCAAAGATCACGAGAGATCCTAACAAAATGTTGGATGCTCAAAGATACAATAATGATATTTTGAAAATTGGATTTGAAGAAAATGAATTTAGCAATGCTGACACTCAACAATCAAGGAACATAATCTTTGTTCTAGCAACTAGGAATGTTCAGCAGAATGCTACGGACAAAGGGGATAGTACAAAATAAGCAAATACTGCTCAGCAGAAATGCTGGCAAGTGAAAGATCCCCTGTTGACCGATCAACAGAGGTTGAAAAGAATACCTGCTGAGAGGAAGTCAGCAGAGTCTTCGAAAGTTACTCAGCAGACAGTTCCATCTGCTACCTAGCAAGACTAAAAATCTGCTGATATTGCAAGGAAGCCAGCAAACACTTCAAGTACTCAGAACAATTACTTAAGGCCTGAGTTTAAATCAAATCATTTTCAAAAGACTATGAAGGCTAAGCACAGAACTACACCTTCTCATGCTAATTCATTAAGTTACTTCAAATGGAAGGGAAAGGTAGTTAAAAGTGATGACAAGAAATTTGTCAAAATCATGAAAGTCTTGATTCTAATACAAAGAACTAATCCAACAAGACCCGCTGTTGATCGGGTACCTAAGAATTACTTTGTGACTTTTCAGGAGCAAAGTCCAGCACACCTCAAGAAACTCTAATGAATGGATCCTGGACAGTGGCTGCTTAGCACATATGATTGGAGACGAATACATCTTTACAGATCTTCAAAAAGTCAGAGGACCTTCAGTCACTTTCGGTGACAACTCGAAAGGAAGGGTGATTGGAAGAGGGTGCATAGAGCAAAATAGAATGCGTATAATCAATGTGGCCCTCATCACCAAACTGAAGCACAACTTGTTGTGTATCAGCCAGCTGAGTGAAAATGAGTATATTTTTTCTTTCATTTATACTGGATGCGAGATTACTGACAAAACCATAGGAGAACTAAAGCTCGGAGGATTTCTAAAAGGTGGATTATACGTGGTTAATTGGCAAAATGGACAACACAACTCATGCTTCATTGCATTCAACAAAGAGGAAACCAATTGGCTATGACACAAAAGGTTGACGCATCTGAACTTCAAGATCATCAACTACATAGCCAATATTGTTGAAGGATTGCCAAATGAGACCTTTAGAAAGGAATGAGTGTGCAAAGCTTGCCAGTAAGGGAAGCAAACCAATGCAACCTTCAGATTGAATCCTGAAAAGGCCACTTCAGAGCGAATCCTTGAGCTATTGCACATAGGTTTATTCGGCCCAGTGACTCCACCCACCGTAGGTAACAAAAATTACTCATTGGTTGTGATTGATGACTACTCCAGGTACACATGGGTGAAGTTGTTAAAAACCAAGGACAATGTCAAGATAATCCTAATAGAGCTGATACTTCGAGTACAAAATGAGAAACAGGTCACCGTGAAAGGATTAGATCTGATAATGGAATGGAATTTTGCAACGGTGCTCTAAAGGACTTTTGCGCCAATGCTGGGATAGGAGAGCGAATGAACAAAACCTTGAAAGAAGTCGTGCGAAAAATTCTTACTGACTTAAATACTCGTCAAAGGTATTGGGGAAAAGCTGTAATGATAGCTTGCTACACGCATAATCAAAGTGGACTAAATGCTAGATTCCACAAAACTCCCTACGAAATCTATCATGATCATAATCCTTCCTTAGCTCACTTTCGTCTTTTTGATTCACCATGTTATATCCATGACAATGAGAAGTCGAAGTTAAGCACTTTCTCTCCCAAAGCTGACGAAGGTGTGTTCCTAAGCTATGGACATCCTTCTCAAAAGGGATATAAAGTGCATAACAAGACAACCAATCTTGTGTAAATAACATGTAATGTTATTTTTTATGAAACTAATCTAGTGCGCAGGACCACAAAAGAACAAGGATATGTGGTTTAGGAGACTAATAATGTTAATGGACAATCGGGCTAAAATTTTTCTGATGTTGAACTGATTGTTCTGACTAGAATCATGAGTGAAAACACATGTCTACTGGAGATCTCGGTTGGTCAGCAAACAGCTGAGAGGGCCGGTGATGTAGCTGGTACTACTGAGGCCTCAAAAAATAGTTCTTCAAATGAAAGCACAAGTCAAGGGGTAACTCTAGAAGGAGAAAACATTCAACAAAACAAAGATGTTACTGAAAATCCCCCAAATGGCGAAAGGAATGTTGAAGATAACTTTGCCGAGAATACTCCGAACCAATTTGCTGAGCGAAGACTTGTCATCATTCTAGCAAATACTATTCCAATAGATGGACTCCCAGTAGACAACATTCTAGAAGATGACAATTCAGCAAGGATTCTGGAACATCTTGAAAAGTTACAACTTATTGATGTTCCTATTGCAAGAAATCCTACTATAAAACCCAGCAGTCAATCAATTCCAGTTACTGAGCTGCAAAGACCAAAGTGGTTGCTGAGAGATCATCCAGTAGACGCAATCTTACGTGATCTCAGAGATCCAAACCGTACCCGACACAGTGCAATGCTCCCTTGCTACATAACACAGTAAGAGCCAACCAAGGTAGCTGATGCTTTGCAATCCGCTGATTGGATAAACGCAATGCAAGAAGAGTTGTCAGAATTCACACGAAATAATGTGTGAGATCTAGTGTTGGTCCCTGATCAGAGTCGTGTTAAGCAGCGAAAGACTATTTAACAAATGCTGCGGAATGTTTCAAGTTATCTTGCACTTAGTTCATTTTCAAATGATTAGCTTAAGATTGGAGTTAAGATTGTTTCAGATATACACTAGCAACTTGAGGTTGCTAGGTTTTAAATTAATGGCAGAAACAATAAAATAGTAACAAGGAACAGTAATAATGACACATGTTTTATAGTGGTTTGATCCTTAAGATCTGCGTCCACTCCTCAGTCGAACACTGAGAATTTCACTAAAAAGATATACGAAAGTACAAGGATTCGCTGGTCACTTGTAGCAGGTGGCGAGATTTTGAGTCAACCACTCCAAAGCTATCCTCCGTCACTTCTATTTTTCAACAGCTGTGGCTAAGTCAAGGGCGACACCTTCGTAGAACTAATCCTTGCTGCAATGGAAGCTTTAAAGTTCCTTCCTGAACTCTTTTGGGGGTTTTGGCAACTGCCCCTCTTAGTCAATCTCTTTTCAGAGATATGACTGTTGGATGCTTCCTAGGATGGAAGTTATCCCAATGATTGATTCTTGAACAAAGTCACGGAATCTCCTCTTGAATGCAGTGTCAGATATTCAATGTGAGACGCTTTCTGTTGAGAGCTTGAGATTCTTCTTATCTCTTTTACGTGCTCTCAATTGATTACTCTTTTGCTTTGCTTCGCTTTGTAAAAGTTATCTTTCTTAGAAGCAGTTGTTAGCTGTGGTAGTAGTCGTTGTCGTGGTGGTTGTGGGGGCTTCTCTCATGTTTGGACTTCTCTTTTATATCTGGAGATTCAAAGTTGAATCTCCAGACCCGTTAGACACAACGTTCTCTATGTCCAATAGAGTTACTTGTTTTTTTGTCTTTTACGGCTTGGTACAATGCTTTTTCACCTACTTCGGGAAAGTTTTGTGTCCTTGTTTGTACCTTTTGTCAGAACGGGAGTCTTAGCAGACGTTGTTTGATATTTCCTTGCATAGCATTCTTTCAGAAAATGCTGGGAACAATCTGCTAACTCTTTAGACCTTTTGATTGTTGAGATCTTCTAGCAGTCTAGCTTGTATCCAACTGCTGACTCCTCAGAAGTTGCGTATTCAGCGCTTTGTGTCTTGATTCCTGATCGCTACAACTTCTAGCAATCTTTTGAGTATTAGTGAATGCTGACTCCTTCAGCATTCTTCTTTCTCTTTACTTCTGACTTCTGATCAAGGTTCCTAGCAGTCGTTTCTTTCAGCTTATGACTACCAACTTCTTAGCAGTCATTCTTCTCAGCACTTGACTACTACCTCTTTAGTAGTCATTTCTGTCTGCTGATGTCTCTAGCAACCAACATCTTCCTGACTGCGAAGAACGTTCATAGCATCCAGAGTCTTCCGAAGTTGCTTGGAATCTGATTTCCTTCATTTTAATTGCTGAATCCTTCAGCAATCTTCCACAAGCCCTTCTAATCTATTACAACTCGATATATGGCCTAAAAAGAACTTTACAAATGAGTTGCTAGACTAATTTAGACTTCAGCAATGATCCACCAAAATAACTAAGGCTTTGATTCAACAAAACCTTAAAAATTTGATCTAAAGGGAGATTTACAACATAAATCCAGGAATAATTCCCAACAATTTCCCCCTTTTTGGTGCGATCAAAGCCTACTAGCAATTGCTGAATCTAAGAAGGAAAAATTTCTGAGTTTACAAGAGATTCTAATACAAGTATCAGATCTAGTCTAGCTATCTAGCTCAGAATTTAACCAACTTAATCCTAGCAAAGATTGGTTTCAATAAATTCCTCCTCAACAAACGCTCGGAAATAATCTCGAATAAGCACAAGTAAATACTTCTTAGGAATATGCTAGAGAATCAAGCACCCAATTAAACTGCAAGCATTTACCACCAATCAAAAGACAGATAACTCAGCATGCACATTCATATGACAATCCACATGCAATTTTGTTGAATACACGAATAGTGTATATCAACTAAGACACGCAAAAAGTCAGAAGTGGACAATGAGTAATTGTCTAAATCTGATTCAGTTTCATATATGATTTGAGAGTTTACTAGTACAATGAAACTGAAAAAGACAAAAAATATACAGAAACTAGCTAACATTTCAAATATAGCTTCAGGAGTCGGGAGTAGGCTTCTTATCATATTCGTCAAATTTGCTCATGGCCATCTGCACAAATTTGTCATAATATGCCTTGTTTGCCTCCCTCTCAGCAGCCTCCCTTTTCAAACTTCTTAGCAAGTTTTTCATTTTCCATTTCAAGCTTCCTGAGCTTGAGCTCTACTTCTTTCTTCTTCAACTCTTCCTCGGCTAGCCTTCGATCTTCTTCCTTAGCAGCGATCTCCTCTTCTTCTTTCTTTCTCCTCACAGCCTCAGTAATTCTTCTTTCTTCCCCCTCTTTGATTGCCGCCAAAAAGGTAGTGGAGAAAGACTGAACACTTGAGGCAATCTGCTGCTGGGATTCTACTACTTCTGCCTTCATAACCTCCATGTCGTGCTTTACTCCTGACACTTCTCCTCTCACATCCACAACTTCCTTCCTCAAGTCGGCAACCTCCACAACCACTTTTTGAAGGACAAATTGCACATCAACATCAACATAGGAGTGAAAGTCACTGGAACTTACTGACAGGGCATGAAATGAAGAATCTGCTAGCACCAACTCTCTACTCGCAGCAGATTCATGAGTATCGGCTTCGTGCTGTGCAGCTTCTTCCATTGCCATAGCAGCTTCTTCTTGTGCCTCTATGTACTTGGCTTCTTCTTCTATACGCTCAACCTCCTCTGTTCTCAAGGCCTCTTCCACGGCCTTAGCAAGTTCGGGTGCTTGTGCTTATTTAATTTCAGCAAGTTGCGAAGCCTTCATCACTTCCAATATGTCATCCTCCAGAAAATGGACAAGCAATTTCTCCTTGGTATTATGACATACAACCAACTCTCGGCTTTTATTCTTCTTCAGTTCTTCTTGCTCGCGATCAGCAGCCAACCTAGCTAACAACCTTTCTTTCTTCTTAGCTTCATATGCGGCCTGTCGCCATCTGTATTCAGCTACAGCTCTAGCTTGGCGCTTAGAAATCTGAATGTGTGCATCCGAGTTGCCATCTGGAGCAAAGTTGGATTTAGGCAATGATTGAGAGTCTGAAAACATGACATGGATGTGAATCGCTTGCAGTCGAGCCATGACTTGTTTATCGGTGAATTGCTTGGTGCAAGGTGGCTGATCGATCCAGTCATTAGCCCATTTCTCTTCCTTGTGCCTATAATTAAGTCCTCTTGTGGCCACTAACAGCACCTGCTCTTCAAAGCACAGTTCATGCACGATGTAGTCAAACATCTTCCACCTCCTCAACTCACTTCCCAGAACCTTTCCTTCTTTTGTGTCTGATCGATGAAAAATCGGCACACAAATTATAGTAAAGGGCAAATAAATTTATAAAACCCAGAGGTTGTCGAACCCACAGGGATAGTGCAACGAGGGGAAATCATGTACTGAATGTAGCTTTCAGAACTTTTGTTTGAGAAAATCAATTTTAAGGGTTTTGGGTTTTTCAAGACAAATAATTAAAGGGATGAAATTAAAATACGAAAAAGCACAGATTCTAGGGAAATATACCAATCTGATCAACATGCAAGAAACAAATATTCAAACCTAGAAAAGATATCTTGGTGGAAAATATGTTATTGTGGAATTAATTCCTTGGTCGGGCAATTAAATCCTAAATTATCAACTAGTGATTATCTCCTCTTGGTTTCAAAAACACCAGTTAATTAATTTCATACAAATTCAGATTAATCCTTAAATTGAAATCTTCTTGGTCGGACAGATAATCAAAAGTCTTAAATCCTAACTTCCTATTACTAACCTTCACCTCTCGGTCATTCGATTAATAATTGAAACCTACCTCAATCTTCATTTATCGATCCTTCGATGAGAATAGACTTAAAATCAAACATAAGATTTAAACCAATTTAGAGGGTTTGAATTATTTAATCTAAACATGCATTACAAATGGAGAAACCCTAGAACCTGTTTAGGGTTATAGCCTAAACATATTGAAAATAAACATTGTAGAGAAAATTAAAGATTGCATTAAAAATAATAAAGGTTCAACAAAAACTAAAGAGGAATTCTCACAAAACTTAAAGTAAGGAAAACAGAAAATTAAAGTATAAAATAGAACTAAACTAAAGATAAAAATTCTTGAAACCCCTAATTATGAGTTAACTATGAGTTTATATAGTGGTAGGGCTAAGGCTTTGAATAGCAAGATGTGATTAAGATTGACATCGTTTCCGCCAATTTTGCCGTTGAATTGATTTGGTATCTTTCCCTCTTTAATTCTTCATCACGCACCATGCTAGGGCTCCAAAATGCACGTCTCGGCTGGGATAGATATTGACACGGCCGAGATAGGCTCCAAACTTTGATTCTCCTTTCGCCCAATTTCAATTCATTTCGGTCCTCCATCTTGCCCAGGATAGATGTTGCCACGGCTGAGATAAGCTTTCCGTGCCTCGGTCCATCTCCACTCCAACTCGGCTGAAACAGACAGCCTTGTTGTGGTGAATTCCTTCAACTCTTTGACCAATTCTTCACTTTTTCTCCATTTTTCCTGCATAATCCTCCACCACAAGCATAATATCGTCCACTATACACTCATGCTCAATTTATTAGATAAAATAAACAAAAACTCATAAAAGATAAGAACAACAATGCGACAAGTGAGTAGAAATACGACCTTATCAAACCCCCCAAACTTAAACACTTGATTGTCCTTAATCAACAAAAGAAAGAATCAAAAACTTAAGTAGAAGAGTAGTGCAATGCCTCACAGGATTCATCACATTCAAACTCGAAAATCCACAAGACATCAACACTTTTGAAAGAATCAGAAAATCTGTAAACTTTGGAAGACTCACAAAGGAAGTGTTTTACTCATTCACTCAAGTGTTTAGGATAGTTGTGAGATCACACACAAGTCATGCAAATTAAGCTCTACCATAGGCTTGCAAATATTCTTAACCTCCACTGCAATCATGTGCACACAAGTCTAAGATCAGAAAGGACTTTATTCAAGGTTGTAATATAGGCTTTTTTGTGAAAGGTAGGGAAATATTAGGCCAAGTGACTAAAATCAATTTCATTGCGTCCACTTCATCAATCTCAACTCACTATCTATTCATATCTACCCAACTCCTTAGATTTTCAACACAAACCATGGCTCTTTTATTTAAATATTTTTTTTCTTTTCACATATCCTTTTATGCTCTTACACAATTTTTTGCATATTCGTTTGAGCTTATAAGGACTAATCACAACAATTATTTATTTTCTTTTTCTTCTTTTTCTAGAGCCCAACCTTATCTTTTGCTTTTACCCTTCTAATAATATCTTATCCTTGCTTTAAACAAATCCCAACCCACTCTCATAGACAAGAGTTGATTTCCCTATTTATTTCCAACTCATTGACAAAGAAAGAAAATATCATAGGCTCAAAAGGGATGACTAGGGATAACATTCAATTAGGACAGTGTATGGAAAATTAAGCTACCCAATTATGGCCTAAAATCACTTCCTAAACATGTGCACACTAGCAGTCTTGAAAAAGAAACAGAGCAAGTTCTAGAGAAACTCAAAATTGCAGACACACTCACAATCGAAATTCAGGCTAAAAAACTCACACTTGGGACAATTTTCTTCCATAGTAAACATCAAATCATCATCTAACTATCATGCCAACGCAAGTATCAAAACAAGTAACCATGCGGTATTCTACATTCATGGGCATACTCAACCACTATCACAATCAATGCAAACCAAGTCAATTAATTCAAATTTTGCATTAAATTCCTAGGGTTCAATCATGCTCAAATTCCCACAATTCAATTTATTTAAAAATTTACCCAATGCAGAAATTTAAATAAAACAAGTAAAAGATAGAAAATTAGTTTCAAAACCCCTAAATCTTCATCCCCCCAAACTTATTCGAAAATCATAGAGAATAAATTTGGAAATCAGATTTAAAGTTTGAAACTATACCTCAACTGTTGGTCTCAGACACCAACGTTTTATCCTTCCTCTTCGGACCTCTTGATCGGCGTAGATTTGTGTCTACTGGCACTCCATCTCGACCGTGTTAAGCTCAGTCTCGGCTGGGATGGAGCCTTCTTGTTGACCTTCTTCTCGGCCAAAGTGTTCCACGTCTCGATCTTCTGTCTCGACCGTGGCATGCTCTACCTCGATCGAAACTGACTCCAATTCATTTTTAAGACAATTGGCAAGTAAAAGCAGCAAAATAGAAATAAATCAAAATTAATTAAATAAAACGAATACACAATTGGTTACCTCCCATCCAGTGCCTTATTTATCATCGTGGCTCGACTCAGTATCAGTCTCACCAAGGTGGTCGAGTCTAAACTCGTCGACCCCTTGAATCTATCATGAAGACCCGGCGGTTCTGAATGACGGTGGTATTCTCGGAATGAGACAGCTTAATTGCCGATTTCACTGCTTTGATTCCTCGTTCCCACCGGATTGCTTATTCTTCTTCCTTTGGTGTCTCATCCCCTTCTTCTTCCTCTTTAGTAGCCATGATCTGGTTGCACTCCCGGTTCCTCTTGTTCTTGTCTATACAAAAGGTAATGGACTCTTTATTCCCTCGCAATGTGATTTTCCCCTTCTTGCAGTCGATCAGGACACCAGCTTTGTCGAGGAACTCTCTCCCCAAGATCATGGGTGTGTTGGCATCTTCTTTCATCTCATGAATGACAAAATCTGCAGGAAAGATGAAGTGACCAACACGGATAATAACATTCTCAACAATAGCTTTAGGCTTGGACACAGATCGGTCTGCCATCTGAAGGGTGATTGTAGTGGATCTCATCTCCCCAATCTCGAGCTTCTTATAGATAGAAATCAGATTATATTGTGAAAATCTCTTTCCATTGAAAACTATCACAGTTACGTCTCAAGTAATCAACTAGATAATCCTAAGATGTGATCAGCAAATCAAGATTATGAATAAGCACATATTTCACAAACTACGAAGGGAAAGGGAAAATAATTCAATCAATCAAAACATGTATACATTGATAATTCGAAACCCTAGAATCTGAGAAAGGATTTAGTTACTCATATTCACGGTAATATTCATCATGGAAAAATAAAACCTGAATTGCATAAAAACTGGAATCCAAAAATCTTCCCACAAGAACTTGTCTTCAAACATAAAACTCTAAAAATTCTTCAATACTAAAATCTTGTAATTGCTCTAACTCTCTTCTTTCTAAAAAACGAATTTACATGAATATTTATAGGGGTGAAAGATGTATCCAGCAGTATCTAGGGTTAGATATACCTTTATCTCCAAATCAGATTCAGATTAGGAATCCCGCATGCGCGTCGATTGTGGAGGTCTGACGTCGATCGCTAGTCCTGAAACATCTTCGTCGATCGACGAGCATTGGCAGCGATCGATGTGGCCTTTGCTTCCGTCGATCTTCCTTTTCCCTTCGTCGAGCGCTGTGCTTTCTTTGCCTCGTCGATCGACGAGGTGCTGAAACTGGGATTCTAATTCTTCTCTGTTTTTTCGACTAAAAACCTGCATGATTCATCAAACACGACATTACAAGTACAAAATCCAATTCATGCACGAAAAAGATACCAAAAAACGATCTAAACACTACACAATCAGTCAAAGAACCATAAGATAAGTTGGTGAAAATCCTAACTTATCAACTCCCCCAAACTTAAACCATTGATCGTCCTCGATCAATTCACAGAAAAGAATTCTAATCAAATGCAGATACAAGTGTGCAATGCCTCACAAGCCTCTTTTGCAATCTAAGTTTTACTTATTCACATAAATCATGCAATCCTAACAAATTCTTATTGGTAAACTATTGAGGAGAAACCTCACCGGGCAGTGTTTGCACTCATCGCTCAATCAAGCAAAAGGGTTTCAAAATCCACTCCTTCAAAGTTTTAGTTTATTTCACCATAGGTTTGACAAATTTCTCATCTCTCCACTGCTTGTTAGTGTGGCTTTTCAGGGAATCAGAAAGGTCTTTATTTGGTTGTAATGTGGCTCACCTAATAGGTAGGATATTTTTGGCTAAGTGACTCAAAATATTGCAATTAAACCCAAAGACCCAAGCATATCATAACCACATCATTTTTTCTATTTATGCACATTCTTGATCTTTCTCTTTTCTCTTTCTTTTTTTTTATTTTTTTTCTCGGGGTTCCTAAGAACTTGCTCTTAGTTATTTATGAACAACATAAACGAGTTTCCCTCATTTTCTTTCTTTCTCTTTTTCACCAATGTTCATTTTTCTAACTTTTCCCATGGAAACCCCTAAAAATTTCTCTTTTTTTTTTTTTTTTTTTTTTCGCACATGGCCTCACATCACATTCCCACAATTCACACCATTCAATAAATCACAATCATCTTATTCATCAACCCTTCTAATCAAAGAAAAAAATTCATTCAAGGCTCAAAGGGGCTACAAGTGAAGATTTAAGTTTAGTGTATGGGAGATGGGCTACGAAAGAACATGCCTAAAATCATTTTCACCCTATTACCACACTTAATGCAAGCTCAAGAGAGAAATTCGTCAAATTCTAGGAAATAAATCTAACAACTTTGTCACTCATCAAACGAAAAATGGCACAAATTCCTCACAGGGTAGAAATTTTCGTTGCTCCTCAATAATTATCCAATTTTGAACGGTTATCATGCAAAAATTTAAGTTTCAAAGATCAACATATCAAGCAAAACAGCTCCTATCATTGGCTACTTTATCACACAGATTATCATTCTTAATCAGCAAATATCTCGATTATCAATCAATAATTCTAGTTCAAGTAAAGACAAGTAATCAGTCATAACACCATCATAATCAAAAAGTTCCGACTGTCCTATGTTCAAAAGCTCCTAAACAATGCTCAGACTATTCACTTAGAACAAGTACCACAAATCAAGAGTTCAAGAATACTAATTTTGAGTAAAAAGCCTTGCAGAGATCAATTGTTCACACTTAAGCAAAAGAACAAGGATGGTGATGGTTCAGAAAAAACAAAAATCGAAAACAAAAACAGAAAAACAACGAAACAACAAAAAAATTAAAATAAAGCAGGAAAATGAAAACAACAAACGTTTCTCTTTTCCTATCCTCACCCCCCCAAACTTGTTTCACTTGAAGGAGTGGAAAAGTTTGAAAGTTAGATAAGGAAAAAGGAAACGGTACCTCATTCCTCCTCCGGAGGATCCTCCATCTCGACATCGGGAGATGGCTACACAGGCAGTCGCCGTCGGCGGTCTTGTCGCTCTCTCTGCCGGCGTAGGTAAACGGACTCAGGCTACGTGTTTAGGAGGAGTCGCTGCATATGAGTGTCGAGGTTATTCAGCCTCATGTTCACATTCTGTCGAAAGTCTGCCTGCCGTGCGTGCTCTGCTGCATGCAAGTCAGCCTGCTGCTGCATAAACTGGTAGATTGTCGCCAAATCCACCCCGGAAGATGAAGACTCTCCCAAGAAGTGGCGTAGCAGCTGTCTGCCGGTCCGGTCAGGGTTGTGCTCTCCTCCTCCGTCATCCTGAGGTTCCTCCTCCTCGGGCATTTCTGGGGGCGTCTGCGGCGGTCGCTGGTCTGGCTGGGTCAGTGGTTGGTGTCGAAGTTTGGAGGTACCTGGGCCTTCGTGTGCTCCGACCATCAGCCTCAAGTGGGCGGGTGTGCTCATCAACCAATTATCACGGAAGTGATAATCGGTGACGTGAGTGAGGTCCCGCTGTGGAAGTGGAAATTTGTCCCCATTGGACATCCGCAAAGACCAACCTGACGCCCGTGGTGAAAGCATCAACATCTTCACCAGAGTCCCAGTGCCGAGTCCTCGGTTGTCATCCTCAAGCGATTCGATTTGTGTCAAATCGATCCCCACGTTCTCCGCAATCGGGGTGATCAATCCCCCGCTCCAAATGTTGCCTTTGGTGGCCTTGAACTGATGCCGCCATTGGTCCATGACTAGCGCCGCGAAGCTAAACTGCTCCCCTGTCAGCATGCAATTGAGGGCGAAAAGTTCCCCCACTCTTACTTTCCCGCTCTCATGTCTGCCGGTGATCGACACCCCCATGCATCTCTGAAGATATCTGAAAACTGGGTTGTCGATGGAGGACGCTTTCAAGGTCCCTGAGTAAAACTCCCGCAGGTCTTCTTTGGCATCAGAAGCAATCTGGGTCCAGAATCGGGCAATGTCGAAGTGTGGGGGGAGAAAACCGACCCCCCCAACGTGGACTCCCCAGATTTCTTCAAGCTCGTCCCTTGGAATTTCGTAGTACTGGTTCAGAAGCTGGAAACCAATTGTCGTAGGCTCTGATTCCGGCTGAACTTCGAAGACGTGGAGTGAGGCCAGAAACTCCAGGACAAGTGACGGGTATGTCGGCCATCGGGCTGTCATCCAAGCATTCCAATCAATTCTCTGCAAGAGAGCTTCTACATCTGCTCGGATTCCCAGCATTTGCATTGTCTCCGGGCATGGGTAAAGTGTCTGCCGGATAGTGAACTCATCTCCTGAGAATTTTCTGTATCGCCTCTCATGAGCCTGTTTGGTGAAGGTGGGTCGAAAATCCATGGTCAATCTGCAAGGGTAGTGGGAAAAATTTGTCAAAGTTCATCACAATTCTACACAAAATTCCCAACATGAGTGCATCCAGTTGTGCAATAATCCACAGAAAAAAATCCTACCCATGCAAAATTGATTCGACATTCATGCAATTCAAACTCTATCCTAGCATATCACCTCCATGTTTGACAAAATTTGTCCCAGAAATAGCAAGACTAGAATAACACCCCCAACTAGAATTATCCCCCAAACTATCGTTCGTCAGATTCAATGAAATTCAAGCAGCAAACCAATCACAAGTAATTACATCGACTAAAACAACTAACCATATCGAATAATCATAATGAATAGCAACGAAATTGACAAAATTGCAAAAATGAAAACTAGGGCTCCAAGTTCAATTTTTATCTAAAATCATGCTCAAATCCTTCAAAACACATGAAATAATCGAAGAGGAGAGTGTTAGGATACATACCGTGGTTGGTGGTGACGAATTTGGGGAGAAAAAATTTGAGATGGGTGTTTGGGAGAGTGAGAGAGGCGTGCGTCGTGTGTTGTGAGGAAAAGAATGAAAAGAAGTGGGTTTTATACCCGTCTCTGTCCGGCCCCAGAAACACTGGCGTCGATCGACGAGGCATCTTCATCGATCAACGAAGGCAAAACTTGCACGTCGATCGACGACGATTGGAGCCGATAGACGTGGAAGAATTTCCTCGTCGATCGATGCCAAAGAGTCGCGATCGACGTGGCCCGACAGATGACTGGACCCGAAACAATTCGAAAAAGAAAAAAAAATGAAACTCAACTGACTCGACTTGACTGAATTGAAAATAACAGGAAACTGTTGGGTTACCTCCCAACCAGTGCTTGGTTTTATGACGCTAGCTAGACAATACCTGAGTTTTTAAGGGCGGTTCAAGTAGTACTTCTCCACTGCTTCGATTTGAAGAGGGGTGAAGTATGGTTTCAGGTTTTGCCCGTTCACTTTGAAATTCTTTCCGTCTTGGCCAGCTAATTCAACTACACCGTTCATGAATTGACAGATCACGGTGTATGGTCCGGCCCACTTGGACTGCAGCTTTCCGGGCATGAATCGAAGACGGGATTTGAAGCGGAGAACCTTGTCACCTGAATGGAAAACATGCGAGCGGATATTTTTGTCGTGGAATCTCTTCGCTCGATTCTTATAAATGACATTGTTCTCATAGGCTTCGTCCCGAAAGTCTTCTAATTCGTTCAGTGCCATGGCGCGTTCTTCTGCAGCTGTCTTCCAATCCAGATTTAATTCTTTCACTGCCCTCCAAGCCTTATGTTCCATCTCGATGGGAAGGTGATATGATTTCCCAAAAATCAGCTGATATGGAGATGTCTCAATCGGTGTTTTGTAGGCGGTGCGGTATGCCCAAAGTGCATCGTCGAGAACTGCCGCCCAATCCTTTCTTTGCTTTACCGTCTTCTCCAAGATCTGCTTGATTTCTCTGTTGGATAGTTCTGTCAGCCCGTTCCCTTGAGGGTGATATGGGGTAGTAAAGCTGTGCTTTACTCCGTACCTAGCAAGAAGAGAAGAAAGCCATCTGTTACAAAAATGTGATCCCCCATCACTTACCAAGGCTCTTGGTGTTCCGAATCTTGTTGTGAGCTTTTGCAGGAACTTGATGACGACTTTGGAATTGTTGGTGACTGTCGGAATGGCTTCGACCCAACGTGATACGTAGTCCACTGCCAATAGAATGTATGTGAATCCTTGCGATGGCGGGAAGGGTCCCATGAAGTCGATCCCCCAGACATAAAATATTTCCACTTCAATCACCGGAGTCTGTGGCATCTCATCCTTCCGCGAGATGTTGCTGGTCCTCTGGCAGCGATCACAGCCCGTTATCCATCCGCGACAGACTTCGTAGATGGAAGGCCAATAGAATCCGCTTGCTAGGATTTTGAAAGCAGTCCGTTTGGCTGAATGGTGGCCACCAGTAGGAGATGAATGGCAGGCTTCGAAGATTTTCTGCCACTCGGACTGGGGCACACAGCGGCGAATGACGCCGTCAGCACATCTGCGCCACAAGTAGGGATCCTCCCAATAGTAGAATCTGACGTCGTGCAGAAACTTCTTCTTTGCATATGGAGAGGAGTCCGGAGGAAGTACGCCGCCGACCAAGTAGTTGGCAAAGTCTGCAAACCACGGAGTTTTGGATTCATAGATCTCCTTCATGTCCCTCAAGGCATAGACCTGTTCGTTGGGGAATGTCTCTCGGATTGTCGATTGCTAATCATCTCCTTTGACCGGTGGTTCGAGTCTCGACAAGTGGTCGGCGATGACGTTCTCGCTTCCTTTTCTGTCCTTGATCTCCAAGTCGAACTCTTGCAACAGCAATATCCATCGGATTAGCCTGGGCTTGGCATCTTGTTTTGCGAACAGATACCTGATTGCTGCATGGTCGGTGTAAACAATTGTTTTCGAGCCTATCAGATAAGGCCGGAACTTGTCGAAGGCATACACAACCGCGAGCATCTCTTTTTCCGTCGTGGTGTAGTTTCATTGAGCTGGATTCATGCTCTTGTTGGCGTATTGAATCACGTGGAAGAGTTTTCCTATCAGTTGGCCCAGAGCTGCTCCAACAGCGTAGTTGCTGGCGTCGCACATCAATGTGAAGGGCTCTTCCCAATCTGGTGCGGTTAGGACTGGTGCAGTTACCAGTGCTTCTTTCAGCTTCTCAAATGCTTTCAGACATTCTTCATCAAAAACAAAGGACACATCCTTCTCCAGCAGGTTGCACAAGGGCCGGGATACCTTTGAGAAGTCTTTGATGAACCTCCTATAGAATCCTGCATGACCTAGGAAACTTCGGACGGCTTTGACATTTGTTGGTGGTGGCATCTTCTCAATGGCTATCACCTTGGCTCGATCCACTTCTAGTCCTTCGGCTGATACTCGATGTCCCAACATGATTCCTTCTCGTACCATAAAGTGGCATTTCTCCCAATTGAGGCATATGTTTGTCTCGGTGCATCTCTTAAGTACAGTAGCCAAATTCTGCAAACAGACATCAAATGAGCTACCAAAAACCGAGAAGTCGTCCATAAATACATCCATGATGTCCTCGATCAGATCGTGGAAGATTGCCGTCATGCATCTCTGGAAGGTGGCCGGTGCATTGCATAATCCAAAGGGCATCCGTCTGTAGGCGAATACTCCATATGGACAGGTGAATGCCGTCTTGTGTTGATCTTCAGGTGCCACAGCTATCTGATTGTACCCTGAGTAACCATCAAGAAAGCAATAAAAAGGGTAACCAGATAATCTATCGAGCATTTGATCAATGAAGGGAAGAGGAAAGTGATCCTTGCACGTGGCGGTGTTCAAAGCTCGGTAGTCAATGCAGAATCGCCATCCCGTGATTGGTCTTTGCGCTACTTCTTCCCCATCATCATTCTTTACAATTTGCATCCTTCCTTTCTTGGCCACTACTTGTGTAGGGCTTACCCACTTGCTGTCGGAGATTGGGTAGATCATGCCATGGTCAAGGAGTTTGAGAACCTCCTTCTTTACAGCCTCCTGCATGATGGGATTCAAACGTCGTTGTGCTTGTCTCTTTGGTTTGGCATCCTCTTCAAGGATGATCTTGTGCATGCACAGCGAAGGACTGATCCCTTTGATGTCTCCCAAAGTCCATCCGATGGCGGGCTTGTATGTCCGTAGAACTCGCAGCAGTTTGTCTAACTCCCCCTATGAAAGATAAGCAGAAACAATAATAGGGTAAGTGCTATCTGACCCAAGGAATGCGTACCTGAGGTGTGTCGGAAGTGTCTTGAGCTCCAGAATTGGCGACTCGGTGCTGGAGATCGGCTTTTCCGGACTGCCGTCGATCGACGAAGCATCTTTGTCGATCGATGAGGTGCTTGCTGCGGCGTCGATCGACGAGAACTGGCTGTAGTGGCTGGGCAGCGGTTCTCTTTAAGTTCTTTCTTACGAGTCACCTCCTCGAAAACATCCAGCTCCATGACCAGATTCATGATCCCCTCGGTTGCTTCGTCCAGATTTGTGGATGAGGAAAGGGAGTGTTGCAAGCAGTTTTCCAGGAAATTCGGCTCACTTTTGAGACAGGCGAAAGGGGAAAACATTACCGGGCTGAAGCAGTTGATCATGTGGCATTCTTCTGCATAACTTCCATCGTCGTGCTTCTGCATTGCCTTGTAAATCGAGAATGTGACGGACTCATTGTTCACTCGGAACGTTAGCTTGCCGTCGCGGATGTCGATTAATGCCCCTCCGGTTTTCAGGAATGGTCTTCCAAGGATCAGAGGAATGTTTCGATCCTCCTCCATGTCAAGCACCACAAAGTCAGCAGGAATTATGAAATCCTTTACCTTTACCAGCGCATCTTCAACGATGCCCTTCGGATAGGTGACTGATCGATCGGCCATCTGAAGTGAGATTGTTGTGGGTTTGATGCTTCCGATATTTAACCGCCTGAAGATTGATAGTGGCATCAAGTTGATTGATGCCCCTGAATCACAGAGAACCTTCCCAAAGGTCTCACCTCCGATGACACAAGAGATTGTGAAGGAACCCGGGTCTTCCCTTTTAATTGGCATCTTTTTTTGGATGATGGCGCTGCACTCTTCGAAAAGATTGACCGTCTCGTGCTCCAAGAACGGTCTTTTCTGAGAGACCATGTCTTTCAGAAACTTGATGTACCCGGGCATCTCTTGAAGAGCTTCTACCAATGGGATGTTGATATGCACCTTCTTCATTGTCTCTAGAAATCGTGCATACCTTTCGTTCATCTTGGTCTTGGCAAACCGCTGTGGATATGGCAAAGGCGGTTTCTTCATTGGTGGAGCAGGGGCGGTCGTCGATCGACGAGGGTCAGCCTCGGTCGACAGAAGTTTTGGCTCTTCGTCGATCAACAGGGAAGCGTCGTCGATCGACGGAGCTTCGCCTGTGATGACTTCTTCTTCTTTCTCGGCTTCTCCTTCATCCCGGGTGTCTGTCCCTGCTTGCTTGGGTCCTTCATAGGTCTTGCCCCCTCTCAGAGTTATAGCGTTCACCTGGTTCCTTTGATTCTGATTCTTGGGGTTGACCTGAGTGTTGCTCGGAAGTTGTCCCGGCTTGTGTTTAGTTCCTAAGGCATCGGCGATCTGGCTGACTTAATTTTCAATGATCTGCACGTGTTTTTGCATCTGATCAACCTTTGTGTTCACGCCTGAAATTTCCTGCTTCAACTTGGCTACAGTATCAGTGGAGCCTTCCATGAACTTAGCCAAAATCTCCTCAAGATTTGGCTTCTTCTTCTCCACTATTGCTCCTTCTTGTACGGCAAATCCTGGTGGTGGTTGCTCTGCAGCTTGAGGGTTTGCGTAGGAGAATCCAGGGTGATTCCTTGCGTGATTGTAGGTATAGGGCTGGTTATTCTGCTGATTGTGTTGCTGGTATCCTCCTCGGTAGTTGTTTTGATAACCGCCCCTTTGAATGAAATTCACCTCAGCATTGTCTTCCTCGACTGGACTCTGCACTGCTTCAACTGCAGCAACTATTTTCTCTTGCTTCAGATTAGCAAACTCTTCCTTAAGCTTTTTCAGCTCGGCTGCCAAATCGGGTTGCTCGGCAACTTTTTCCACTACTTTCTCGACAGCTTTCACAGGCCGAGTTCGGC
The DNA here is from genome assembly GCA_026898455.1 of Plectranthus barbatus. NCBI lineage: Eukaryota > Viridiplantae > Streptophyta > Magnoliopsida > Lamiales > Lamiaceae > Plectranthus > Plectranthus barbatus. The sequence continues at coordinate 113,330 of JAPKLW010000064.1, read as the reverse complement.
TTGAGGACCACCGTTGAGTGTTGTTGGCCATCTTTTGGAAGAACTCCATGGCTTTCTTTCCACTTTTCGTCATGACTGTGTCTCCTAGTGTGGTATCCACCAATTTGGCTGTCTTATTATTGAGCCCTTCATAGAACGCCTCCGCTTGTTCTCCTGGCGGAAAACCATGTCTGGGACAGGCTCTCAACAGCTCTTTGAATCTCTCCCACGTCTCACTGAAGCTCTCATCAGGCCTTTGAGCGAACCTGATGATTTCTTTCCGTTTTTGCCTGATAACATTCGGAGGGAAAAAATTCCCTAGAAACTCATTCCTCAATTCGGTCCACGTGCCTATGCTTCCTTTGTCCAGTGCGGTGAACCATGATTGTGCCTTATCCCTCAGAGAGAATGCGAACAGACGCATTCGGATGGCACTCTTGCTGACTCCTCCAATTTTGACAGTGTTGCAGAGCATAATGAACTTATCCAAATGCGCATAGGGGTCTCAGCAGGTCTTCCTCCGAATTGATTTTGTTGCACCATCTGCACCAATCCGGTCTTCAGTTCAAAATTGTTGGCATTGATGCCAATTTTGAAATCTGTCTCCTTGAACCGAGGTTTATACCGGTTCTGCATGGCTTCCTCTTCTTCCTCATCGTCAGATTCCTCTGGAGGATCCTCGTTGTCTTCCTCTTCATTGTTGGGATTGTCCTCAAATAGTGGGTTATGGCGAAGATCCCTTCCATTCGGATTGTTCCTCTCGAGGTCTCTTTCCAGATTGTACTGTTGGATTTGCGCCCTCATAGCTTGGACTTCTTGGAGAAGCACAACCTGCTCCTCTGCAGTTAGCACTGGTGGAGGCGGTGGTACGTTATCTTCCATCGTGTGATTACTTGAGCTTTCCTGAGCACACTTATTCCTTCGGACCTTTCTGCAAGTGGCTTCAATGTACGGATAGTAATAAAGCGGGTCCTTTCCTCTAGCTCTTGTACTCATGCACTACCTGTACAGCAAAGGAGGTAGTGTGGTAAGACTGAAAATAAACGGAACGAACTGAAATAAGAAAACTGAGCCTTTGAAACGAACAAGGCGTCGATCGACGAGATAATGCGTCGATCGACAAAACGAAAACAACTTCGTCGATCGACGAGGAATATCATCGATCGACGTGGAATACGAAAAAGCAAGAAAAATTTCAGAAAATGCGAAAATTACAGCCTAAAGCAATATTTCAATCACAGACTTAATAGTAAGATTAATTCTATTCTTTCCCCGGCAATGGCGCCAAAATTTGATCGCTAAATTATTTAACAGCGACTTAGCAAAATTATAATATAGCGGCAAATGAAATTATCGATTCCTCAGGGAAAGAAATAACGAATAATCTTTAAGTACTAAGTCAAACGTTCTTGAAAACACTGATTAAGAAAATCAGATAAAAAGTTTTGTTGTTTTGAAAATCGCAGTATTTGCTAATGGAAATTAAACAGAAAATTAAAAAGCTTTTGAAGTCAAATAAGAGAAACACAGATTCCAGGGATATCTACCTATCAAGTATGACATGTATGAATAAATTGATTAATTCCCAATTTTAATTCCTCTTCATAGTGAAACATCAGAAAAGTATAACGAACTTCTTTGTTGGACAATTCGTAAAGTAGATTAATTAATTACGTATCTCCGCTCGGTCTCAAGATAAATTAACTAACTCCAAAGATCTACAGATTTATTCCTACAATCAATCTCTTTCTGTTACGACAAGAAATCAGATAATATTGTGAAAATATCTTTCCATTGAAAACTATCACAGTTACGTCTCAAGTAATCAACTAGATAATCCTAAGATGTGATCAGCAAATCAAGATTATGAATAAGCACAGATTTCACAAACTACGAAGGGAAAGGGAAAATAATTCAATCAATCAAAACATGTATACATTGATAATTCGAAACCCTAGAATCTGAGAAAGGATTTAGTTACACATATTCACGGTAATATTCATCATGGAAAAATAAAACCTGAATTGCATAAAAACTGGAATCCGAAAATCTTCCCACAAGAACTTGTCTTCAAACATAAAACTCTAAAAATTCTTCGATACAAAAATCTTGTAATTGCTCTAACTCTCTTCTTTCTAAAAACCGAATTTACATGAATATTTATAGGGGTGAAAGATGTATCCAGCAGTATCTAGGGTTAGATATGCCTTTATCTCCAAATCAGATTCAGATTAGGAATCCCGCATGCGCGTCGATCGTGGAGGTCTGGCGTCGATCGCTGGTCCTGAAACATCTTCGTTGATCGACGAGCATTGGCAGTGATCGACTCGGCCTTTGCTTCCGTCGATCTTCCTTTTCCCTTCGTCGAGCGCTGTGCTTTCTTTGCCTCGTCGATCGACGAGGTGCTGAAACTGGGATTCTAATTCTTCTCTATTTTTTTGACTAAAAACCTGCATGATTCATCAAACACGACATTACAAGTACAAAATCCAATTCATGCACGAAAAAGATACCAAAAAATGATCTAAACACTACACAATCAGTCAAAGAACCATAAGATAAGTTGGTGAAAATCCTAACTTATCACCCCAGTGTCACATAGCACGTTCTGAAACTCCTTGCCTCCAATCTTGATAGGTATCAAGAAGCATCCTGGATCCGATCTCTAGATGGGGATCTGCTTCTGCAACTGTAAACTACACTCTTCATGAATCCTGGTATTTCCCTGAGAGCTTCAACAAGAGGAATGTTAATGTTCACTTTTTTAAAATTTTCAACAAAACTAGTGAATTTAGAATCTTCCCTTTTATTTGCGAATCACTGCGGGAAGGGCATTGGAGGTGCTGCATCAACTCTCCTTTCTTCTTTCTCCCTTTCTTTTCTCGCCCAGTCTGGGCCTCTGTTTCGACCGAGATGCATCTGTCTCGGCTGTCCTGCTACTGCTCTTCTGCCCCGGCCATTCTTGGCTTGTCTCGGCCGTGATGGAATCCTCAATCTCGGTCGGTCTTCTTCCTGTCTAGGCCGTCGTGCAGCTCTCTGCCTCGACCAGGATGGGAATCATCTCGGCCGAAACATAGAGGTCTTCCACAATGTTTTCCTCATCTTTTTAACTCACTTCTTCTTCCGGGCTGCTTGGGCCTTTGTACTTCCTTCCGGATCGCAGCGAAATGGCATGGACTGACTTTTCCTTCGCTAGATTTGTTTCTATTGTGCTCGGAAGTTGCCCCAGCTTATGCTGATTGCCAATAGTAGTGGCTATCTTACTCAGTTGGGTGTCCAACATCTGCAAGTGCTTTGTCATCTGTTGCATGTGAGTGGCCATCCCTTTGACTTTATTCTCCACTTTGCCAAATCTGTTGTCTGAGCTTTTTATAAACTTTTCCAATGTCTCTTCTAGCACGAACTTCATTTTCTCCATGATTTCTCCTCCAGTACCTACATCAAAACTAGGTGGAGGAAGCTCTGCAACAGAGGGGTTAGAATAAGAAAAACCAGAGTGAGATCACCCATGGTTGTAATGATACCCTTGATTGCCTTGGTAGTTATTCTGATAACCACCACCAATGTAGTTCACCTCCATTCCTGCAGTTCCCGACGAACTACTAGCACCCTAGTTGATGTAGTCGGCCTCCACCGGAACAATTGCCATACTCGGCTCAATAGCAGCTGCAGCTTTCACTGTTCCCAACTTCTCGATTTCTTCACGGAGTTTCTTCACCTCAGCAACCACATCAAACTCTGGATTTGTCTCCACTGCTTTGACTGGCATCTGTCTTTCAGTCGGCAACTGGTGGCTGTTCATGGCCATGTCTGCCAATAACCTCATGCTCTCTGTTCCACTCTTCTTCATCATTATCCCTCCAGCAGATGCATCCACCATTTCCTTCAATTGAGGATTCAGACCTTCATAGAAGTGGCAAACCTGAATCTCGAGATCAATTCCAAGTCCAAGGCAGAGTCGCATGAGTTCTTTGTATCTCTTCCAGGCATCATGCAGTGACTCATCATACAGCTGTTTGAATGTAGTGATGGCAGCTTTCCTCTTCAGCAACAGGCTCGGCGGAAAGTAGTTGGCAAGAAATTCAGCTCGAAGTTCCGCCCATGTCCCTATCCGACTCCTGTCCAAACCAGCCCACCACGAGCGTGCCTCATCTCGGAGTGAGAACGAGAACAATCATATTCAGATTGCTTCTTGGGAAACTCCATTTTGCTTCACAGTATCAGCAATTTGATCGATGCAAAATCTGCACACATATTATAGCAAAGGGCTAATAAATTATAAAACCCAGAGGTTGTTGAACCCACAGGAATAGTGCAACGAGGGGAAATCATGTACTGAATGTAGCTTTCAAAAACTTTGTTTGAGCAAATCAATTTTAAGGGTTTTTGGTTTTTCAAGACAAATAATTAAAGGGATGAAATTCATATACTAAAAAGCACAGATTCTAGGCAAATTAACCAATCTGATCAACATAACATATATTCAAACCCAGAAAAGATATTTTGGTGGAAAATCTGTTATTGTGGAATTAATTCCTTGGTCCGGCAATTAAATCCTAAATTATCAACTAGTGAGTATCTCCTCTCGGTCTCAAAAACACCAGTTATTTAATTTCATACAAATTCAGATTAATCCTACAATTGAAATCTTCTTGGTCGGACAGATAATCAAAAGTATAAAATCCTAACTTCCTATTACTAACCTTCACCTCTCGGTCCTTCGATTAATAACTGAAACCTACCTCAATCTTCATCTCTCGATCCTTCGATGAAAATAGACTTAAAATCAAACATAGGATTTAAACCAATTTAGAGGGTTTGAATTATTGAATCTAAACATGCATTACAGATGGAGAAACCCTAGAACCTATTTAGGAGTCTAGCCTAAAATATTGAAAATAAACATTGTAGAGAAAATTAAAGATTGCATTAAAAACAATAAAGGTTTAACAAAAACTAAAGAGAAATTCTCACAAAACTTAAAGTAAGGAAAATAGAAAATTAAAGTATAAAATAGCACTAAACTAAAGATAAAAATTCTTGGAACCCCTAATTATGATTTAAGTATGAGTTTATATAGTCGTAGGGCTAAGGCTTTGAATAGCAAGATGTGATTAAGATTGGCATCTATTCCTCCAATTTCGCCCTTGAATTGATTTGGTATCTTTCCCTCTTTAATTCTTCATCACGCACCATGCTAGGGCTCCAAAGCACGCGTCTTGGCCGGGATAGATGCTGCCACGGCCGAGATCGGCTCCAAACTTCGATTCTCCTTTCACCCGATTTCATTTCATTTCGGTCCTCCATCTTGCCCAGGATAGATGCTGCCACGGCCGAGATAAGCTACCCGTGCCTCGATCGATCTCCACTCCAACTCGGCCGAAATAGACAGCCTTGTTGTGGCAAATTCCTTCAACTCTTTTACCAATTCTTCACTTTTCTCCATTTTTCCTGCATAATCATCCACCACAAGCATAATATCGTCCATTATACACTCATGCTCAATTTATTAGATAAAATACAAAAACTCATAAAAGATAAGAAAAACAATGCGATAAGTGTGTAGAAATACGAGCTTATCAGTCTCTTACTCCAACTCCACAGAAAAGACAGAAGAAATATCCATCTCGACCTCAGTAGAGACAAAATCTTCAATTTCAGCAGTCTATTCGAAAAGGTCAGAGTTTACCTCGTCGTCGAAGGTGACTGGAGCACACCGTTGCGCAATTCTCCTTGATTTGAATCGTCGTCCAGGAAGTCCATTGAATGGGATTCTTAGCGTCTGATTTGTGCCTGTGGGGATTTTGCGGAGAAATCGGGCATCAAAGACCTCATCGGACTCTCCATCTGAATTGGAGTCAGAATAGCATGTGGTTATAAAGCTCTGGTCTTTGTCCTCTTCTAGTATCTGCTCTGGCTCAGCATGCTGACCCTCAGCTCAACCATCAGCAATGCTAGCCTCCTGCTAAACATTCAAACTTGAGCCAAAACCTCCATCACGCAGATCCTGTCGTCCTTTAGGCTGACCACTACTGCTACCACCTTGCACAGCAGTAGGCTCCCTAATGAAAAAGCCTCCCTAGCTTTGAGGACGCGCAGGAGCGTCAAACATTCCAGATCCGAGCAATTTGTTAAGCTCTTTATCGGACAGAGCATCCTTATCCATCGGAGGTGTGGTAATGTCTCTTCAGCAGCTTTCGCAGTTGCAAGCTCGTCAACAGCTTTCTTGGCCTACTCGAAATTTCTATCTCGCGCCTTGAAGGTTATCCTTTCCATCTCCTTCTTGTAAGCCTTCCTCTCTTGCTCCTTCTTGTTCATCTTCCTCTTTCGAGCACTCTCCATTATAACTTTTAAGCGCTTAGAGAGTGGCTGAGCAGAGAGTGGACTTACTTTCTCTGGTTACTCAGCACCAGGCTCAACAGATGAGAGTTTTTCAGAGGCTTTGACAAGTGTCCTCTGCTTCCTCTTCTTCTCAGGTGTATCAACATCTGATCTCTTCCGCTTCGGTATCTCAGCAGGAACCTGACCCAATTTTTCAGCAGGAAGCTCTCCTAGTTTCTCAATATTCGCGAGGTCTTGGAAGCACCACTCTGTTTCAGCTGCCTTCCTTGCAGCGGCAATCTCCTCAGGAGTTAATGGGATCGCATGCTCCAACTTTTGGGTGGCTAACATTGCGGGATCAACATCATCTTCAGAAGTTGGTTCTTTGGGGATTACATTTGATTTGCCCTTTAGAACTCGTGGGCAAGAAGTATCCGCAGGAGCCGGTCTCTTTTTTATTTGAGGAATGTAATCAGTGTGAGACAGTGGCTCACCCCTGGTGAGTTTGGATTTGTCGAAGAAGGTCTCAATAAATTTGCTGACCTTCAGACCGAAGTTGACATTGGACAAGAAGGTCCCGTCCTCCTTAATCTTCACATTCTTCTTCGCATGGTCCAACCATCGCTCGAAGAAAAACTTGGCCCAGTTCCATTGAATACCATCAACCAACACCATCATCACGGCATACTTCTTCACAGAGAGTTCGGAGTACGACCCAACATCGCACTCACCAGATCAGCAAGGAGTCTGTAATCCTCCTGGAGCTGATGGATGGGTGTTGCCACCTTCGAAGTGATCGCCTTCCCTTGACCGTCTTTCTTCAAGTCTGGCTTCTTCCACAACTTCCACCTTGCCTCCATTTTATCTGTCTTGGTGATTTTGTAACTTGCCATATGGGGGCCTGAGCTGCGAAGCCCAAACTTCTTCGCTAGAACCTCAGCACTTACCTTTATGATTGTGCCAAAAAACAGAAGTCTCGAAGGAATTGGAATCCTTTGCTACAACCGCCTTAGCATAAAACTCAGATACCATGTGAGGTCGGAACCTTAGAGGTTCAATAGACAGATATTGGACTACATGTTCCTTCGCTAAGGTATCCATCACCCAATTGGGAAAATTGGGAACAGCAAGAGGTGTAAAAAGAATACTGTCCTTCATGACCTAACTGGCTCTCTTCTGAGCATTGGTAAGACTAGATTGGTCCTTCTTCTTTGCAAGAGTTACCAGCCGAGCGTATGGAATCTCATCCTTGACTTCTTCCTTCTTAATAATCCTAGTAAAATCGGGTGCATGCCTTTCGTGAAGTGGCAAACCAGCAATAAGCGCTTGGCCTAACCTTAGGGGGCTCTCAGGATCAGACATTTGGTGTTTATTAGGGGATTCAGGGTTGGTAGACATGGTTGAGAGAATTTGAGAGATTGGATGCGTGAATGCTTAAAAGTGCAGGGGATTCTAGGGATTCAAAGTGTAGAAGGTTTAAAGATTTGATGAAGTGCGTTTTAAATACCTTCTGAGTAATTGATCTGACGGTTGGGGAAACACCGCTTCTAATTCAATCGACGGTTGGAATTTGGAAACTCTTCGTATAGTATCCCACGCCCCAATAGACTCGAGTGCTTTTGACGTGTCGTATTCTTATTTGTCACCTTCTGTTGCATGCATTAAATGCATTGTGTCCAATACACTTATTGAATTTGAAATTCAAAGTATTCCCACTTTGACTTTTCAGAGAGAGTCCGAGATTGCTGAGAGCTTGGACTCAACAATCAACTAGCATTGGGATTCTTAGCAATCATATGAACTGCTGAGAGCTTGGACTCAACATTCAAATTCTAGCATCTACATATTGACTGCTGAGAGCTTGGACTCAACAATCATTTTCTAGCAACCGTCTGTACCAATTATTGAATATTATAATTAGCACATTGATGAAATGCTGAGAGCTTGGACTCAGCATTCAATCTCTAGCAAACGTCTAATCTTCCTATTATAATATTACACTACTTAGGAACTGCTGAGAGCTTGGACTCAGCATTCATTTGTTTTTTGCTTAGCAACCGTATCTCAGCAACAAGATTCAACACCTTAAAAATGTAAGCTGTTATTCTCCATCGTTTCTGAAAATAACCAAAAATCTAAGAAATCTTAGAAAACCAGAAATTCAGAAAGAATGAGAGTCTGAACTCATTCATCCACGACTTCTTCTAACTCCACGAGGCCCAACTTCAGACATAGTTCTTTGAACTGGCCTCAGCAAGCGGTTTAGAGAAGATGTCTACAAGCTGATCTTCTATGCATATATATTGAACATCGATATCATTTTTCTCTTGATGATCTCTTATAAAATGATGTCGAATGTTGATGTGCTTTGTCCTGGAGTGATGAACAGGATTCTTCGTGATGCACCTAGCACTGTTGTTGTCGCAGTAGATTGGCACGCATTCTGAAGGAATGTCATAATCTTGTAGTTACTGCTGAATCCACTATACTTGAGCACAACAACTTGCGGCTGCTACATATTCAGCTTTTATTGTAGATGTTGCCACCAAGTGTTGCTTCTTGCTAAACCAACTTATGAGCTTGTGTCCTAGTGTTGGCACTCATGCTTTTCCGATCGATCTTACATCCTCCAAAGTCTGAGTCTGAATATCTGCTGAGTGCTAGCCCATCAGACCTTAGATACCAAATTCCTAGACCTTCTGTGCACTTGAGGTATCGGATTATCCGCTTAGCAGTGCCAGATGCGACTTTTTGGTATTTGATTGATATCTCGCACAAACAACTACGACATAGGAAATATCTGGTCTGCTAGCCATTAGACAAAGCAAAGAACCGATAATACCTCTATAAAGCGTAGGATTCACAGCTTCCCCTCCTTCATCAAGGGAAATTTGGTAGCTCGTGCCTATAGGAATCCTTAGCTCTTCGTCTTTTCTGGGGAACACTTAGCAATGAGATCTCTTGTGTATTTCCTCTTATGTATGAAGATCCCTTCACTTGATTGCTGAACTTGCAGTCTGAGAAAGTAAGATATATTTCCCATCATACTCATCTGGAAGTTACTCTGCATTAGCTCAGCAAACTTGTCACACAAGGTATGATTCTTAGAGCAAAAAATAATGTCATCGACATATATTTGCACAAGTAATATACTTCCTTCATCCTTAATTCGAAAGAGAGTTTGATCAATCTTCCCTTTCTTGAAACCATTGTCCAGCAGAAACTTGGACAAAGTTCCATACCATGCCTGTGGTGCCTGCTTCAAACCATATAAAGCTTTCCTGAGCCTATAGACTTGGTTTCCTTGTTCGAAGCCCAGTGGTTGCTCAACATATACCTCTTCCTTGGGCTCACCTTTAAGAAAAGCACTTTTCACGTCCATCTGCAAGACTGAAAATTCATTATGGGCAGCATATGCAAGAAATAACCTTATTGCTTCCAGTCGGGCTACTGGAGCAAATGTTTCATTTTAGTCGATTCCCTCGCATTGTTTATATCCTTTGGCAACTTGATGTGCTTTATTTCTGATTATCATTCCTGATTCATCCTTCTTATTCTTGAAGACCCACTTTGTTCCAATGACGCTTTCATGCTCGGGTCTGTCTACTAGATCCCTAACATGATTGCGCGTGAATTCAGCTAACTCCTCCTGCCTAGCATTCACCCAATCTGTAGATTGTAATGCATCTTCAATCTTTGTAGGTTTCTCATGTGATATGTAGCATGCTAGCATTGCATTTCCTTTTCTCGTCCTTATTAGATCGTTGATGTCGTCAATGATAGCATCTAGAGGGTGATCACGTAGCCATCTTGGTTTTGGGATGCTGGTTGCTGGGGTTTTAATGTTTACATCGTCTGCTGGATTGCTGTCTACTAGATCATTTTCCACAGCAATTTCCTGAGGTTCAGCATTTTGTACCTCAGCGTTCAGAATCTCAGCATTCTGAATTGCAACATCTGGAATTTCATCATCTGGAATCTTAGCATCGTCCTTGACATTGTCTTCGGCAGCGCCCAATCCTTCTTCAACATCTTGTACTGGATTTGGGATTTCTTCATCATCTTCATCAATTGATCCCATAATTTCAAAATTATCATTAAGATAAATTTGTTTGGAGGCCTCAGCATGATCGTTAGCATCATTGGCCGGTTCAGCAGTTTGGTCACCTGCTGAGTGCGTCTGTGTTGGATTACAATCATTCATCGACTTAGTCGAATCAATCTGCATATTTTTGAAAAAATTCAAGCTAGATTGACCATGGACATCATTAGTCTCATGATTGTCATCCTTTTGGTCTCTTATAATCCTGCGCACTAAAGTAGACTCATAAAAAATAACATTGCATGTTATTTCCACAACTTGAGTCGTCTTGTTCAACACTCTATAACCTTTGTGAGAAGGATGTCCATATCCAAGGAACACACCTTCATCAGACTTACGCGAGAAAGTGTTAAACTTCGACTTTCCGTTGTTATGAATATAACATGTCCAACCGAAAGCACAAAGATGAGTTAGAGAAGGCTTACGACCATTATACACTTCGTATGGAGTTTTGTTGAATCTTCCATTGCTCGCGCTCCTGTTTTGAGTGTAGCAGGAAATCATTAATGCTTCGCCCCAATATTCCCACTCAGCTCAGAGTCGGCTAGCATCGACCGCACTACTTCTTTTAAGTTTCTATTCCATCTCTCTGTTGGGGAGTTCTAGCAGTGGATTTCTCATGCCCGATTCCAGCTTTGGCGCAAAAATCCATTAGGATGCCGTTGCAAAACTCTATCCCGTTGTCTGATCTTATCCTCTTAACAGTGACTTATTTGCGGTTTTGCTCCTTTAGGATCAGCTCTGGTAGGATGAGTTTTACTTCATCCTTTGTCCTTAGCAGTCTGACCCACGTTAACCTGGAAAAATCATCAACAACCATAAGAGTGTAAATCTTTTTACTTACAGTGGCTGGAGTGACTGGGCCAAATAGATCCATGTGCAAAATCTCAAGGATTCTTTCAGAAGTGGCCTTCTCCGGATTTGTTTTGAAGGATGCCTTCGTCTGCTTCCCTTGCTGGCAAGCTTTGCATATGCCTTCATTTCTGAAGGTCTCCTCAGGCAATCCCTCGACAAGTTTGTGCTTGGCTAGGTAGTTGATGGTCTTGAAGTTCAAATGAGTCAAACTCTTGTGTCATAGCCCGTTTGTTTCTTTCTTGTAGAATGCTACAAAGCAGGAATCCTGTTGGCCGCTTTGACAATCAACAATGTATAGACCACCCTTGCGGATGCCTCTTAGCTTCACTTCACCTGTAGTACTGTCAACAATTTCACACCCAGTGTTAATAAAATAGGCATTGTACCCAATTTGGCATAATTGGTTGAAGCTCAGTAGATTGTGTTTGAGGTTGGAGACAAGAGCAACGTTATTGATCCTCAGTCCATGTTACTCGATGCATGAGCGCTGCGCTATGAACTCTTTGGTGTTCGGAAAATAATTCCTCTCGCCCCGTTGATAACTGCAGTTTAGCGGTTAAGCAAATAAATTTTTACACCCGAAGGTGGTCGATCCCACAGGGACTGTGCAATGAAAAACCTAAAGTACTAGTCATAATTCTTAGAACACAGAAGTTTGAGGAATTTGAAAAAGGGATTTGGTTTTGTAATTTAAAGATGACAATGCAGAAAATAAAGGGTTTTCAAAACATCAAAGAAAAGCACAGATCCTAAGGCAGATAATCTAATCATCAACATGCAATTTCAATCAACTCAACAATGGGGAAAACATAGATTTTTGTGGATTAAATTCCTTGGTCAGGCAATTAAATCCTAGATTATTAAT
>JAPKLW010000064.1:84350-101198 GCA_026898455.1 Plectranthus barbatus | reverse complement strand
AAACCTAGATCTCAATTCACCTCTCGGTCCTTCTTTTAATCTAGATTGTAAAATTAAATCAAAGAATTAATCCATGCTATTGAGTTGATATCAATTAAACATGCATCAGAAAAGAAATCATAACCCTAGAACCTGTTTAGGGTTCTAGCCACAAATCATGACTAGAAAATAAAGAAACATTTAATTAATGAACTTACAAATGAAAAGGAACCTTCAATGTCTTGAAAAACTCCAAAACTCAATGTAAAATCCAAGGAAAAACTGTATAATTTTCGTGCCTAGTTCATATTTATAGAGGGGGAAAAAGAACTAATTTGAGTATTGGGTAAAAATAGCAAAAACTGCCAAAACAGGCCTAAAACAGCTTTTTCGGGCCTCCGTGAAGATCGACACAAATCCTGTCGGGCGACAGGATTGCAGATCACAAGTTTCCGGAGTTTTGGCCTCTGTTTCGGTCGACACAAATCCTGTCTCTCGACACAAAAATATCTGTCTGCGCAGTCTCACGGTTTCGGCCATAAATTTTGCTCCCAAACTCTGATTGACCCGATTCCAGTTGCGTTGGAAAGCTAATTCAAAGATATTTCTCTTTCCATGCTCCATTAGCTCGGATTACATGTGTGGAAGAATTCGTGACTGTTCTTTTGAACATCATCTGCTTTCGGTACGGGTTTCCAATGAATTTGGCCTAAAACCTGCAAAAATCACCCATCAAAGGCATAACACCCTCTAAAATAGATTCATGCACAGAAATAAGTAAAAACATAATGTAAAACACTTGAAACAATGGAGAAAAATATAGATAAGTGAGTATAAATATGAGCTTATCACCCGTCATGTGTGCTGAGCAGCCACTATCTAGGACCCACTCATTTGACATGCCTGATGTCTTCGCTCTTGGACCCGGTTCCTACAAAAATCAACAAGTTTGTTTAGGTACCCGCTTAGCATCGAGTACTGTAGGATTAGCATAGATCATGGTTCTCTTTGGAACCCACATCTTCGTGATCTTCAAGATTTTCTTCTTGACATCACTCTTAGCAACCTTCTCCGCCTTAGTAGGATAAGCAAATTTTGCATAATTTGAACGATGTGGAGTAGTGTGCTTAGCCGTCATAGTCCTTTTAAAAAGAAAATGATTGGACTCAGGCCTCACATAGGTGTTCCTCCTATGTGGTGTGAACAGCTGATATGGTGGTCTTACAGCATGGTATTTAACCTGCTTGCCCCTATTGAAGGTAGGATTTGCTATCCTAGCATTGGATGTACAATGCTTAGCATTCATCCTATACACTGTTGAGTGTGGCTTATCATGCATTCTCTGGGTCTTCTCTTGAGATCCAGGAGATGCATTCTTTTTACGCCAGTCCTTCTGCTCAGTATTCGATGACTCAGCAGTTGTCTTTTCCTTACCTTTTTGTTTAGCATTGAATTTTCCAGCAGAAACGAATGAAATCATTTTCTACTTAGATGATTCAACATTTCCTCTCAAAACCTGCTTAGAGGCTTTTCCCGCGACTTCAATACATCCAAGCCCCACTCCAGATTTATCAGAATGTTTTCTCTGTTGGCTAACAATGGCATTTAGAACTGCCTTGCTGGTTGTGTAAACACAAATGCAATCCTTATTAGTTTTATTCTTCAAAACTAGATTCTCTTTTTTAATATTTTGAAAGTTTTCAGCAAATTTGGAGTAATCACCTTTGAGTTTTAAAAATTCCTCACCATCAGACCTTAGTCTTTCGACTTCCTCGGTCAGAGATATAACTTTGGTTTTCAGTGAGGTGTTTTCTTCCTCAATAGCATCTTTCAAAGCATACATTTTTTAAAATTCTAATGAGAGGTTACTGAGATAATCATCCTCGGAATCTAAAGAAGAATCCTCCGATTGATGCATGATTGTTGAAATTGAAATGCTAATAGGGTTTACCTCCTGAGCATCGACTGCAAAAGCCGACTCAGCAATTTGCTCAGCTTCAGCATCCAGAATATCAAAGATATTTGCCATTAGGACCAGCATGGCCTCTTCATCATCCTCTTCTGAGGAGTAATATTCCTCGTCATTGTCAGGAATATCGGGTGCTTTTGTCATGGTCAGTAGTGCTCTGGTGACTGCTTTGACTACTCTCCTTTTAAACCTTTGTTTGGGACACTCTCTTTCATCTTTGCTCACCCTAGGGCACTCGTGCTTTTAGTGATCTGGCGAGTTGCATTCAAAGCACGTCCTTGGCTTCCTTTTTGCTGGTCGAAAGGATGGTGTGAGCTTAGCTTCTTTAGCTGCCTTTTTCTACTTTTGCTTCCAACATGAGCTTTTGAAGCTTTCTCATTTGCTCTTCAAGTTCAATGATCTTGAGATCTTACTTTGAGCTTGAGGTTGAAGCGACCTCCTTTGCTGGTGAAGCTGGTGCAGATCTGTCATTGTTGTGGAAGGGCTTCCTCGGCTTCCATCTTCCAGTATCTTTCTTAGCAAAGTATGCTAAGTCTTCAGAGTTTACAACATTTGTTGATGAAGTTTGGATTGTTGACGAAGTTTGAGTGAATACCTCAGATGTAGTCATTTGGCTGAGATCTTTCTCACTCAGGCTGGTCACTTTCACGAACCAAGCTCTCCTAGGAAGAAGTTTGGAAATGATTTTATTGTTCATCTCTCCATTGTCATAGGTCTTTCCCAAGTTTCTGAGCTCTCCCACGATGGTATTGAATCTTTCTTCCATTGCCTGAATGGATTAACCCGTATGCATTGAGAAAGATTCATATTTGTCAATGGCTACCTAGAGTATATTTCTTTTCATTTGTTCTGTCTCTTGTGAAGATGCGCACACATAGTCCCACATCTCCTTAGCCGTGTTGAGGTTTAGAGATTCGTCTGCCATCAACGGAGGCAGACAATCGAGTATCAACTTCTTTGCTAGATATTCCAGCTGAGCTCTAGTCTTATCCTCTACTGTCCATTCGTCAAATTGCTTCTCGACCATTTGTGGTTGCCCCTCTATAGGTGCCCCAGCAAAGATATTGGCCTTCATTATCATAATGGGCCCTTTAGTGAGAATGTCCACGATCTTCGGATGTATACTTTGAAGTTGGATGGTGGCTAGCGTTTGCCAAGAGTTGAATTTCTCCTTGTTATACTTTGGGAGCGTGTGACTCATCTTGGCAACCTTGATGTTCCTGAGCTAAATAGAAGAAAAGTGCAAGGAAAATATTGATCTGGTCAAAAGCGACTCAGAAGCAGTCAGTCTTACGACCTCCTACTCTGATACCACTTGTTGGTCCCTGATCAGAGTCGTGTTAAGCAGCGGAAGACTATTTAACAAATGCAGCGGAATGTTTCAAGTTATCTTGCACTTAGTTCCTTTTCAAATGTCTAGCTTAAGATTGGAGTTAAGATTGTTTCAGATATACACTAGCATCTTGAGGTTGCTAGGTTTTAAATCAATGGCAGAAACAATAAAACAGTAACAAGGAACAGTAATAACGACATAGGATTTATAGTGGTTTGATCCTTAAGATCTACGTCCACTCCTCAGTTGAACACTGAGAGTTTCACTAAAAAGATATATGAAAGTACAAGGATTCAACGGTCACTTGTAGTAGGTGGTGAGCTTTCGAGCCAGCCACTACAAAGCTATCCTCTGTCACTTCTATCTTTCAACAGCTGCGGCTAAGTCAAGGGCGACACCTTAGTAAATCTTATCCTTACTGCAATGGAAGCTCTAAAGTTTCTTCCTTAGCTCTTCTGGGGGTTTTTGGCAACAGCTTGTCTTAGTCAATCTCTTTTCAGAGATATGACTGTTGGATGCTTCCTAGGATGAAAGTTATCCCAATGATTGATTCTTAAACAAAGTCAAGGAATCTCCTCTTGAATGCAGTGTCAGATATTCAATGTGAGACACTTTCTATTGAGAGCTTGATATTCTTCTTGTGTCTTTTACATGCTCTCAATTGACTAATCTTTTGCTTTGCATCGCTTTGTAAAAGTTATCTCTCTTAGAAGTAGTTGTTACCTATGGTAGTAGTCGTAGTCGTGGTGGTTACGGGAGTCTTAGCAGACGGTGTTTGACATTTCCTTGCTTTGCATTCTTTCGGAGAATGCTGGGAACAATCTGCTAACTCTTTACACCTTTAGACTGTTGAGATCTTCTAGCAGTCTAGCTTGTATCCAACTGCTGACTCCTCAGCAGTTGCGTATTCAGCGCTTTGTGTCTTGATTCCTGATTGCTATAACTTCTAGCTATCTTCTGAGTATTAGTGAATGCTTACTTCTTCAGCATTCTGCTTTCTCTTTACTTCTGACTGCTGATCAAGGTTCCTAGCAGTCGTTTCTTTCAGCATATGACTACCAACTTCTTAGCAGTCATTCTTCTCAGCACTTGACTACTACCTCTTTAGCTGTCATTTCTGTCTACTGGCGTCTCTAGCAACCAACATCTTTCTGACTGCTGAGAACGCTCCTAACATCCAGAGTCTTCCAAAGTTGCTTGGAATCTGATTTCCTTCGTTTCAATTGTTGAATCCTTCAGCAATCTTCCACAAGCACTTCTAATCTATTACAACTCTATATATGGCCTAAACAGGACTTTACAAATGAGTTGCTAGACTAATCTAGACTTCAGCAATGATCCACCAAAATAACTAAGGCTTTGATTCAATAAAACCTTTAGAATTTGATCTAAAGGGAGATTTACAACATAAATCAAGGAATAATTCCCAACATCTAGTAGATCGACCAACTCATCAATCAGTGATTGGCACAAAATGGGTGTTCAAGAACAAATGGGATGAGAATGGACTCGTTGTACGCAACAAAGCAAGGCTGGTAGCCAAAGAATATGCCCAGCGCGAAGGAATCGATTTTGACGAGACATTTTCTCCAGTAGCCAGATTGGAAGGAATCAGGTTATTCTTAGCATATGCAGCTTACCATAATTTTACTGTGTTTCTGATGGAAGTCAAGAGCGCGTTCCAAAATGGTGAACTCAACGAGGAAGTCTACGCGGAACAACCTCTGGGTTTTGAACGAGGTGACAAGGTGTATAGACTGAGAGAAGCATTATATAGACTGAAGCAAGCTCCCAGAGCTTGGTACGAGACGCTCTCTCAGTTCTTGCTCAACTATGGATTCAGGAAGAGGAAGGTCGATTGTACTCTCTTTCTGATCAAGGATGTTAAAGATATTTTACTCGTACAAATTTACGAGGATGATATTATATTTGGCTCTAAGAATCTAACTCTTTGTGAAAAGTTTGCATAGCTTATGCAAAAAAACATTCAAATGAGCATGATGGGAAAGATGTCGTATTTCCTAGGCTTACAAATTCAGCAATCTAGCGAAAGGATTTTCATTCATCAAAAGAAGTACATGAAGGATCTTATCAGCAAATACTGTCCAGAGAAGACAAAGACTCTGCGGATACCCATGAGCACAACATGCAAAATTTCATTGGATGAGGAAGGCGAATCCATAAATCCAATAGCATACCGAGGTATAATTGGTTCATTATTATATCTAATGGCCAGCATGCCAGATATTTTGCATGTTGTGGGAGTGTGTGCTAGGTATCAAGCAAACCTGAAGAAGTCACACTTGGAGTCAGCTAGAAGGATTGTCAAATGCTTAAAAGACACAGAGTCGCTCGGAATTCGGTACCCAAAGGCTGATGATCTCACACTCATTGGATATTCAGACTTGGATCTTGGAGGATATTGAATCGATCAAAAAAGTACGAGTGAGACTTGCCAATTCCTAGGACACAAGCTGATCACCTAGTTCAGCAAAAAGCAACATTCAGTAGCAACATCCACAATGGAAGCTGAATATGTGGCTGTTGCGAGTTGCTGTACTCAAGTTCTATGGATCAAACAACAACTTCAAGATTATGAAGTAAGCACCGGATGTGTCCCGATCTACTGCAACAATAATAGCACAATGTGCATCACGAAGAATCCCGCACATCATTCGAGGACGAAACATATCGATATATGGCACCATTTTACTAAAGATCATGTGGAGAAGAAGGATATTTCAGTGGAGTATATTCGGACAGATGATCAACTTGTTGATATCTTTACCAAAGCTTTAGCAGAGAACATATTTAAAGAACTTTTTCTTAAAATCGGATTGCTGAAGTTGGATGATATTTTGGAAGAATGAGTCCAAACTCTCATTCTGTTACCGGTCTGCTTGGATTTCTTGGATTTATGGAGTTGATGCGGATTAAAGTGTGTCCAAGCTCACACTTTTTAAACTTTGTTACTTAGCAATAAATTGAATTTCTAACGAAAGAGATTGCTGAGTTACTGGTTGCTGAGACTGATTGCTAAGAGGATCTACTGCCAATTGCGATATTCTTTTTGCTAAAGTCTATGTGGAGATTAGTCTGCTGAGTCCAAGCACTCAGCAGAAACCAGAATGGTTGTTGAATATAATAATCAGTGGACTCCCTGGTGATTGCTGAGTTCAAGCTCTCAGCAAAATGCTTTTTGTTTGCTGTAACCGTCCATTAGATACAATCTAGCAAATCATTCAAATCCCTCAAAAGGCGGAGTATTCAATCAAGAAGAATGGTTTTTAAAGAAAAATTAAATGCGGGTTTTACACTCCGAAGGGTGGCGACAAAAGAAAATGTGCCACGTCAGCCACGCGTGCATTTTTCATATTGTGGGTCAAAATGCGAACAGTCGCACAACTTCCGAACCATTGATCTGTCCAGTGATCGCTAAATTATTTAACTAGCAACTTAGCAAAGCTAATAATATCGCGGAAAATAAAATTATCGAATCCCAGGGGAAAGAAATAACGAAAAACCTTAAATACTAAAACATAGTTTTTGGAAA
This sequence comes from Plectranthus barbatus, assembly GCA_026898455.1. NCBI lineage: Eukaryota > Viridiplantae > Streptophyta > Magnoliopsida > Lamiales > Lamiaceae > Plectranthus > Plectranthus barbatus. Next base: position 94,364 of record JAPKLW010000064.1, on the reverse strand, counting down.
TACTGGTTAGGGGGAAATCAGACTTTTGGTTTTGTTCCAAACTATTCTTGCAACTTAAAATTAAATAGGAAAATAAAAGACTTTTAATGAAAGTAGATATGAGAAGTACAGATTCCAAGGATATCTACCTATCAAGTATTACATGTATGAATCAATTGATTAATTCCCAATTTAATTCCTATTCGTAGTGAAACATTAGAAAGGTATTATGAACTTCTTTGTTGGACAATTCATAAAGTAGATTAGTCAATTATATATCTCCGCTCGGTCTCAAGATGAATTAGTCAATCATCAGAAGTCGCAGAATCAGACGATCTTAAATTTCAAGAGTTTAAGGAATCTCCTAAATCGAAAAGTTGATTTATCTAGAGACAAAAAGGGGATTTCCAGAATTAACTAAGAGATCCCTTCTAACAAGTTGGCTAAATAAGGAAAGAGCCAATCAAATGACGAAGAGACCTGAAACGTCTCTGCTCTTTTCAAAAAAGGAAGAAAACGAATTGGCAGATCGACAAACAGTGTCTAACGGACAAAAGATTCAAACACATGTGTTTGAATCTTTGTTTATAAATAGAAGGATTCACAGAGAAATAAAAGTTCGACAATCACGCAAAAATATGCATATACTCTACAGAATTCAAAACCAATCAAGAATCGATCGAGGCTTTGCTAAAGCTACCCGTGTTCATCACGAGACCCTAGAAGCTTGCTTCTGAGGTTACTTTGGAGTTCTTTCTATCTAAGAAAGAACTTAGCAGTCATCTTCATCTGCGAGATTGACTATTACGGGCAACTGCCGCAAAGTGGAGATGTTCCGGGAATAACTATAAAAATCCTCTTCCAGCATTCAAGGAGGCTGCGAGGTGCGTCGTCACTCTGTGAAGTGTTGAGAAGAATGATATCAAGGGTGCTTGAAGGTGCGCTATGACCAGATAGAGGAATTGCTTGCAGTTAGAGATCAAGTCCTACTTGTTGTACTCAATCTTACTGATATCCGGTCAGCAGACTGTAGAGTGGACGTAGAACATTTTTCGAACCACTACAACCTTTGTTTTATTATTTTCTTATTGTTTCAATTCTTACTTGCTATTTAAAACCTAAAACCTCAAAAATTTTGGTGTATAATCTGAAACAAACCTAAGTGCTTCACGAGCTTAAACACATATTTTATAAAAACTTGTTGAATCGAGACCTCTACAAGATAAGTGCAAGATTATTAATATTCTGCTGCATTTACAATTACTCTGATCGGGGACCAACACTTATTTTTCTTGACTTGCACCATTCATTCTTTTCATCTTTTCTTTTTCTTTTCACACATCATTTTCCACACTCTTTCTTTTCTTTTCTTTCTTGCCTCAAGCAATGGGTTCCAAATCCACCAAAACCAATCTATTTCCAAGCCCACACTCACAACATTCGTATTCACCCTCATACACACATCCCCCAAACTTGTTCCTAAACATATCTCAAAGATATTCTCCAATTGAGCTCAATCACGGGGAACAACAGTATGAAAGGTAAATAACGATTAAATAAAACACCTTATACCCCCAATATACAAGGTAGGACTAGGAATCGACGGCCTAATATCATTTCTAGTCAAAAGCTTATGCTAACAACTAAAGAACGGATGCAAGTTCTAGATTTCTCTCTCTCAATCTCGCCTCTCACAAACAAAAATAATATGACAATATCAAGGCTCAAGTCTCACAGCTTTTGTCAAGTCTCAAGCATTAACACACACATATCTTGGCAATTCAAAAGTTTAATTTTAGCATGCTTCGATATCAATAATTCTGCCCTATCATTGGTTCAAATAGGAATTATACCTCACAAGTTCATCAAGAGTAAATCTCAAGTTCAAATCGGGTTCAACACACAAAACACACAAGCATACACAAACCTAAGCAACATCAACTATACAGTCAACAAATGCAATCTAAATGGCAATAGAAAGCGTTAGAATGTGTTACCCATCGGCATCCATGCGATCAAACCGCTCCCCATCGGCCTTATTGTACCTACTACACAAACACACCACCTATTGAGCATAAATCTCTTCCAACAATAGCCCATATCCACCAAAACAACATTTCACTACCAATCTACTTCCATAAAACAAACTCATCAAGATATGAACCAACATTCAACCGATCATTATCATCCAAACAACTTTCCACCAATCAAACCATTCCCAAATCTAAAAGTAAATTAAACATTATTCCATTAGCTCCACCATCCATTCCACAAACCAACTCAATCACTATCAACATTATCCACAAACATATAACCATAAACCTCAAATCGAAACCATTCAAAATAGGTAAAATCATTTAAACATCCAACACATCCATACCAACATCGTTATACAACCACATCGAATCAAATCCAAATTCAAATTCCAAACTCATTTGTAGAAACATCACTCATAAGGGAAAAATACTAAGCTAATCATGATTAAATCCAAAGGTAAGGTAGATAAAGTGGGATAAGGAGAAGAATAAACCAAGACTGGTAGCCGACACATCCCCCAAAACTTAGTCAAGATGGACTAAGTTTAAAAAATAGGCTGACGGTATCTAGTCACTCCTCTCGGTCCTGCGGTGACCGATCACGGTGGCAACGGTACGGCACGGGTAGACAACGCTGCAGCTCCTAAATATCTCCCTGAATCTGCCCCAATCGCATATCAATGTCGTCAAATCGGGAAGCTGTAACCACTCGATTGGCAAGGTACCCTATCTGGAATGCTGCAAAATCTCCATCCATATAAGAAGAAAGAGAATCGGCAATGTTAGTGGTTCGGTGCATCATCGAGCAAATTTGCCTCTGCCACTCATCGAAGGATGGTGGAGCCTGCGAACTCGATCCTGACCCATCTCCCTTCAGTTGTGCTGATTGCTGAAGCTCCTCCAAAGTAATAAACTTTCCAACTTTGTCCAAAATACACACAAATTTTGCGTGCTCCAGAGTATCCAACAATCAATTCGAGGTATCCCCATAATTATCAACCTCAGTTAAACTCAGACATGCCATCGAAATATAATGTTCCCCAAATATATACGAATATGATATTTGACCTCCTGAAACTAAGAATTTTGCATCTATCAATGAAGAAATGTCCAACAACACGCCCGATGCAAATGTACCAGCCAAAGGAATATGCAAATGCCAGAAAATAGGAGTGATCAATCCCCCACCACAGAATGTGGGAGTTTTCAAACCAACAACCCTACTCCACACATCCATAACAAGACCACCAATAGAAAATTTCAACCCATGTATCATGGATTATAATATATACGTTTTAGCAACCAAAGCATTCCAAGACATATAACGACACGAAACAGAACCAACAACCACTTTATGCACGTACCGAATAATGGGATTCACTATCAAAGAAGCTTTAGCAGATTTTACATGATAATTTACCTCAGTTTTATCCCAGATAACTTTTTCCAAAAGTGCATAATATTCATATCATTCGGCATGAAAAACTGCATTCTCATCACACCCATAGATTGCAGGGATTTGTTGGCGAACCGAATCGCCATATAAAACTGAACCGGACCGTTTCATGGATGTTGAGAGCAATTAAAACATTCAATAAACATAGCATGCTCCTATGAATTTAATGCAGTGGATTACGGATTACCTTTCTTCCGTAGAGTCTGATCCGATCTTTCGCGTTTGAATTCCAATCCCTTGATACAACCACGCGATTTGATTAAAACTGCGAAAACAGAAATTAGAACCAGATCTAATTTCTAGGATTAATCAAAAGGCAAAAAGAAAGAAGAATAATATGTTCTCCAGATTAGGCCTTCAGATTTGTATCCCAATGTTGTTCAATCCTGCTACTGGTGAGGATTCCACAGAACTTTGATGTGTAGGCCGGAGTCGAATTTGTTCGTCTCCGAAACTTACTGGCGCCGCCCCGGCTCTCTCTCTCTCCTTGGGTTTCAACTAATTTGAATTGTGATTCAAGTGGCTAGGGTTTCTAAGAGAGAACTGTCTATTTATAGACCTAGGGTTGTAAACCCTAATGGGCTACAGTGCTCCATTTAGCATATTTAATTGGGCCAGACCTGGGACCTAATGCAAATAATAAAGTGGGCCTATGAATTAATTAATTCCCATGCCCACAACCCTGGACATAATTAATTAATTAATATTAATTCTTTTTCACCACAAAATTAAAACTGACCTACCCCTTATTACCACGTTATGAGAACAGGTTGCTTTTTATTTGAAAATCCCCATATTTAAGGTTACCGGACATTCATTAATTAATCGGAGCTTCTGAATAGCTCTACCTACAATTAATTAATATCTTATTTTCCTGAGCAGTACCACTCAAACCTCATCACTCGTGCTTGAACTTAATCAGCCGGCAGGACTTTAGCACGATGAATGTTATTGAGCTCCTCAGGGAAAGTCCCCATCCTATTACTTGGATATGGTTACCTAGCTCCAGTCTCAGGTTGCAATACACGAACTGTTGTTACCCAAGATGCGGGTATACGAGCATGTTACTTAGGCTCTCCACCATGGCGAGTCAAAGCAACAGTCAACCCGTGCAAGCCTTTGAACCTTCGTTAGGGTTTGGACACAATCAAAAACAAGATCATATATTTTCTGATGTCAGACAGCAGAATACATTTCACTGTGGTCCAATCAATACGCCACCGTGCGCACCAGCATATCAAGTTATAAAGACAGATTACTTTTTTCTGACTATGTTGTACCTTATACCGACAGACTTATCCTCATACGCTGTCCCAGCTGTGATAATATTTATACCTCACTAGGTCAAGTGATCATACTGTCTTTTGCGATCTACAACACGCAATATGATCGTCCCTATCGGTGAGATAAGAGGATACCGTTGTTACTCACATATAAGTTTGTTAACAGATAGGAAATACAGTGGAATGTATACTCATCGTAACAAATTCTTTCTGTATACAAAACCCAACATAGATAGCATCTGATTCATGCTAATTCAAGATGTATTGCTTACCTAGTACTTTGAAGGCTGCCGACAAAGACACACTCCCGGAGTCTTTCATTACCGTTACAGATGCCATAAACTCCTTTGTGAGCTCCATGTATGTTGGCCACTGCTCATTTAAGTAGCTCTTCCAACCCATATTAGTAAGCAATGTCCATATATCCTCCTTGAGCCCCAAAACACCCAATGTCTCTGCACAAGGTTATTTCAACCAAACCACGCTTTTATCAACCATAATCTTGTACCTATTAAACTCTTCATCATCAAAACTGGTTGGCCGCCTAATCCCAAATGCTTCTTGAGTGCCACAAACCTTCCTACTAGCCATAAGGAGTAATTGAGATTAGATCTCGCACAAAACTGATGGGTAAGACAAGAATTGAAGTTTTGAATGAGAAAATTTTGAGAGAATTAAGATTCGGGCGAAATGAGCCCGAATTTCAATTTAAATTGCGACAAATTTCGACCCAGATGGAGTGGGTTTGGTCAAATTTTTGGCTCTGTCCCTCACTCTCGATTTCTCGGTCGCGTTCTACCGAAATGGTCATAAGGCTTGCCCGCGTTCAGTCAAAATGAGGAGAGCTGGACCGAATTTTTTTGAGTTCGGCTGAAATTTCCCCTCTGTAATCACTTCCATGCCCCGTCTCAACCGGACCCTTCTCGTCTCGAGCGAAACCAACTCTTGAATTGCGACTTTTCAAAGCTAAATCACCATTTTCCTGCAAATTCACCAAAATAAGATTACTTATCCCCCATTTACATCATATCTACTATTACCAACTAACAAAAATGCAAGCTAAGCAACAACTACAATTTATTCAAAACACGAAACAACTAGAAAGAGAAGTAAATTTGGTTGCCTACCAACAAGCGGTTGTTTAAAGTCGTCAGCTCGACTCTCATACCTCTTTTTCTTCAATCATGATCGAAAGGAGCAGATCCAGAATACATACCTTGCTCATTAGCCCATGTCTCAGTGGAAAAAGATAGCTCCCTCATTGAACTTCCAGCTTGGTCATCCTCCAACCTTGCCTTTTTGGCTCTCAAATCCTTTTGTTTATAGAAGTCCCCCATTTCGTCGTTCATTGCATTTTCTACCTCCATTAAAACCTTATGTGGATCCACAAAGTATTTAATCTTTTTATCCCAGCTCCTTTTTCAATCAGCACTTGCTTCTCTTTAAGAGGCTCAAACACCTTTTCTTCTTCAACACCGTCAACTACCCTTGATGGAAAGGAAAACACCACCTCCTTACCATCACAATGCAAAGTAAGTTCACTATTCTTCACATCTAAGCAAGCATCAGCTGCACAAGAGAACGGTCTCCCCAAAATCAAATGAATTCCACCTCGATTTTCATATCTACCACCAAAAAGTCACCCGGGAAAGTAAACTCCAACACCTCAATGTTCACATCTTCGACTACCCCTCTAGGACAAAATAAGGCATGATTGACCATTTATAAAACATGTGTCGTCGGCCTTAGCTCCCCAACACTTAATTGCTTGAACAATGTCTAAAACATGACATTCACACTCGCCCCAGAGTTGCACAATGGGTTTTGACCTTTGTTTTTTCAATCCTACAAGAGATAACAAAACTTCCCGGATCATCTTTCTTGCTAGCGATCTTCCTTTCACTTCTTACCTCCAGTTCTTCACTTGGATTATCATCCTCCATAAGCTCCTCCTTCTTGCAACAACCCATCGATTTTTCATCTTCCTCAGACAAATGATCCAACATAGGGACACGTTGAATCTCCTTCGGTAGAGGTATTTATATGTCCCCCTTTCTCACATATTCAAAGAACTTAGCCTCCTCTTCTTTGTTATTCTCATTAACAACAATCTCTTCACTTTCCTCCTTCAGTTCATCTTCCCACATTTTATCCATTATTGATTCTTCACAAACCTCCACCTTTTCTTCCTTAGGAGTCATCACCACAATGTGCTCCTCATCACCTCGTTCCTCATTCACAACATTACAACTCTTCTTTTGGGTGATTTCCGTATCACTTGGAAACTTCCCCCCTTGATGTTTTCCACTCAATTGTTTGAAAATTGAGGAAATTTGAATTTGAATTTCGGCTAACATTCCATCATACTTCTCAAATATTTTATCTAACTCGTCACTTGAATTCCTCCTTGAATAATTGTTGTCATGCCTATGACTACTTCATCCACCTATGAACCTTCCATGTGAGCATCCCCCAACATTTTCCATATTCATCGGTGGATTTAAGGCATTGTTTGGGTTGGCTTAGGAAAAATTAGGGTGGAACGGGCTAGAAGGATGGTAATACATTTTCCCCGGTGGATTGTAAGGAGCTCGATTGTTGTTAAACCTCATCCTTTGATTCAAAACACTTACATTTTCTGGGTACACGTCTTCCCTTTTAACCAACATCATCTCGTCTTTCCTTCCACTCGAAGTTGTAAGCATGTCTAAATGATTTTGCATCATCGCAATTTTTTCTCTCAACTCCTCACTTTCTTTCATCTCTCCCACCGTCTTCACCGTATGGTAATCCTTCCTTTTCTTTGGCCATTGATAGCTATATTCAGCCATCTTTCGATCGTCCTCCAAGCTTCTTCCTCTTCTTGGTCAAGAAAAGAAACGCCCGAAGATGCGTCCGGTTGAAAAACAACGGCGATGCAGGCGTGTAGGTGGTTTCCGCGAGACTGGGCAGGGTTTAGTCACCAATCCAGGGATCATGACTTTGGTCTCATAGTTGAGACCTCCATTAAATTGACAAATTTGTGGACTCTTGGACAATCCATGTCGAGGATATCTTCGAATCGAATCTCGCAACCGATCCCATGCTTCATACAATGGTTAGTCGTATCTTTGACCAAAATAAGTAATGTCGGCCGTTATCTTCAATATAAGGCTAGGTGGGAAGAATTTAAATAGCAATTTCTCCTGTAGCTGCTCCCATGAGGTTATACCATCCTTGTCCAACCCCTCAAACCAATGTCGTGCTCCATATCGGTGAGAGAATTAGAACAATTTCATTCTAACATGATCCTGCGGCACTTGGTTGATTCTGATGGTATCCATGATCTCCAAGAATCGGTAGATATGAGCATTGGGGTCCACCGTGGGATGTCCTCTATATTTGTTGTGTTGTATCATTTGAACCAATTGAGGCTTGATTTCAAACTGTGTTGCATTAACTCCCAACCTAAATCCCCCCATTGCTTCATCTCATTGCTGACAGAACAAGTTTTGTAATGGCCTTCTTGGCTCATTTTTCTCATTAAGTGCTGCTCTCATCTCCTCCACTTGCCTTTGTAACTCATCCATTCTCTCCGTGTCTTCTGGTCGATTTTCCATATTGCACTCTACTCTTTCAAAATCTTACCTCCTACGGTGTTCTTCCAACAATCTAGCTTTGGACCTTGTGATCATGCACAACCTACAAAAGTCCACAAACTCTAATTACCAACCAAACAAACAATTTCACAAACACTTGAACTACAAACAACACAATTTCACCAATATCAAGTAACCTACTAATTGACGTCCCTGACAATGGTGCCAAAACATGATACCCTAAAAATTTGTTTAACAAAATCAACCAAACCTCTAGCTAATCAAGAATAAAATTTGTCAATCCAAGTTCTTCTTAATTCGCCCACTTAGATTCCTGGTTACATAAGTGCTTGTATCCAAGTAACTTCAATCGTTGAGTAAGTTTTTAATCTAGGCAAAGAAACTAAATCTTAACCAACTAGCAATCACTAAGAAATTAAATGCTTCATTCTCAATTATAAAGGTAACAATTCACAGCGTTTTTCCACACAAACTCACAAACAATACGATATAATCTCACAAATTGATAGAATTCACAAATGAGAGATATAGGATATTGGTATGACCTTTGCAATGAACCAACAAAGAATGATAGAATGTTGTAAAAAAAATTATAATCCTCCTAGTAATGATCAATCCACCTTATACTATCTAATCCCCTTAGTAGCAGTGAATTAGAAGTTGATGAGATAAGACTCTCAAGCTGTTAAGTTATCAAATTATATCTCACTCCCAAAGGTTCGTAGATTATTGACCTACAAGCTATCCTCGCACAAGGATTGGGTTAACACTTGGTGCAAACGTACTAATCACGACCTCTAAATGCACGGAAAGGCTGCAATTTCGAGGCCAATCGATCAAGTAATTGGTTAATGCCTACACTACTTGACTATGAAAAATCTCTAGTATGTTGCAATTGAATAGGAGAAGGTAAACACTCATTCAATCAACTCAATAGATTCAAAACATTATTCAACCAATATCCTACAATTGTTTAGCCACTCATACCTTTGATGAAGCTCAATTCAATTACAAGAGTAAGAGAATCCATTACAATAGAAGGTATAGAAAAGTATTTCCCCAAAATGTTGATCTTCGTAGTTGGATCTTCAATGTCCTCTTCAATTCACATCTAATTGGATGGATATTGCATTGATTCTCCCTTGATTTGATGTTTGGCGATTTTTGGAAGTGATTTTGAGTGAATAACTGCCTCTTTCCCCCTCAATTATCTTTCAAAAATGGGAAAAGTCCTTCACCAACTCAATTACCCCCATTTTATAGTAAGTAACAGCACCAAAATTTCACCCGGGAGAAGATCGTTTTGACTAAGATGGCCAAAAACTCAGAAACATCCAGAAAATCCCACAACAGTTTGCCCTAGACAGAGAAATCTCAGTCGAAATGTCGCCTCTGTAGAGCAAATTTTGACCGAGACCGAAATGGGTTGGGTTGAAATCTACCTACAGAGGAAGAATTTTGACCGAACTAAAATGGGGTTGGGTCGCTTTTTGCTCTCTATTTCACCCCTTCAGCTCTTCACACTCCAACTAGGTCGAAATCTTCTTAACATGTACAAAATTTGGGTGGAAATCACTCCAAAAGTTAGCCTAACTAGTGGATTTATGCTCTAATGCTCACCTACACAACTCAAACACAAACACACTCGAAAACACATCAAA